>RJVU01030023.1:1439163-1494534 GCA_003731715.1 Anabarilius grahami
CTGTACAGCATATTCTTCGGTTGTCCAGCTCATGAACAAATGACAATTTTTAATCGGTTATTTAATTAATTGTTCACAAAAACTCAAGAACCCAGGAGTGACTGAATCTGTTTGACAGATTATTCACTGAATGAACTCAGTGAATCTGTTAGTAGTACTGAATAAATACATGGCTCACTTGCTGGAAGGCGAGTATATAAGGTGTATATAAGGCGAATATCCTTTGGTTAATACAAAATGATGTTGGGCACAGTGGGCCATCATTGTAATTGTAAAAAATTGTAACCTGCAATTGTTACCTTAAAGAACTATTTCCAGTGCTCGAAGTGGGACGGTACAGTATTTTTACCTTTAGTGTAATGCCAGTTTTCCTTGCATACAGGTGTTGTGCCGAATTTCGACCCCCTGCCAAATTATTACCCCCCTCGTTGAAGTCGCTACCTGATTGCGTAATCTTAACCCCACCCCTAAGAGTTTTTCCACTTCAAGCACTGACTATTTCTACCTGGTTTAACCCATAAAAATATGGGTTAAACCAGGTATAAATGTTGGTATAAATGAATGTATATAGGTTGGTTCAGTGATGTTAAATAATATTTTGAACTTGAATAAAAGCAGTTAGCCCTAATTTATATAGATGTTGCCATTTTTAGGTTACCATTTTTGTCAGTGTACTGTCAAGGCTTTTCATCAAACAAAACCATTGCTATAGCAACGGCAAGGTCATTGGTAAATCACTTTGGATAAAAATAATCTGACAAATGTAGGCTATAACAATAAAATGCTGAGATCATTTTTAAATATCCTCCCCCGGTTTCACAAACAAGGCTTAAACTAGTCCTAGACTAAAATGCATGTTTGAGCTGTTTTAACTGAAAGCAACTTGCACTGACATATCTTAAAATATGTCAGTGCCATTGTTTTATCTCAAGATGCACACCGGTAATATTTTTTAAATAAAAGTTACTTAAATATCCTAATTGAACTAAGGCCTAATCCTGGCTTAAGCCCTGTCTGTGAAACCGGGCCCTTATTTTCTCTTATTATTTCTTTTATTATCTCTTGAACTCAAAATTTGTTACATATTTCCAACATCAAATGATAGACAAGACCTACTTTGTGTAAGATTTAACTCCTGTTCCTGGATCCTCCAGATTTTGAATGCCTAAGAAAAATCGGGCTGCAGCGCTGTGCGTCACTGCTTGTGTGCTGCAACATACTGTATATTGTATCAAACAAGGTCCACACATCCAAATTGTGCAGTGCTGAGGTCCCTCCGTATGACCAGGGTTGGGAACCACTGCTCTAGGTGATTTACTCAATAGTAGCCTGACATTACCCCATGGAAACATAAATATAACTGAAAAGTTAGTCAATAAAATTTCAAGGAGAAACACATTAGTCCTTGCCCATTAATAGAGTGCTTAGATGACTAATAACATCTTATACAATCATGTTTCTGAGAAATGAAAAAGCCATTGAATAAACAAGGCCCTTCACAAAACATATCTAAATAAGTTGATGCACTCTGCAGAGAAAATGTTATCCAGATATTATATTTTGAGCCTGAAACCTTACACTGATTAAACTGAATAGACGAGAGGTCTGTTTACAGTGGCAACACATTTGTGCTGTGAACCTGTGACCCTCTTTACAGCAGAATGTGAGTCATCAGGTGTTCAGTGAACATTTCTGTGCTCTTACAGCCTCACACAGCAAATACTCTAAATTTTAGATTTCAATTAATTTTCTTGTTTGCCTCTCTTCCTTTACATCCACCTGCCATAAGGATACATATTCTATTTCTGGAAGCATGTTATTGATCTTATTGGGAATTATTAATCCATGCATATGTTTAATTTTTAAAAATTTGTTTTGACCATATAATTTTTAATCAAAACCCCAACCTCCAGTCTCAGCCTCCAGAAAACTGGTTAACGCTGCTATGTGAGTGTTTCTAATACAACAGCAGAGGAAGTGACTGCAAATTTGACATCTTTCTTTCATTTGACCAATGTAATTGTCAAAATTTCCCCTGTGTTTTGTGTGTTCTGTGTTCTAGGACTCTTATTTTGAAGTGTATTTTCTGTTTCCATTGTTTCCTGTGTTCATGTCCTGTGGTTTGTTCCTGTTTACCTTGTCTCTTTAGCTGCCTTGTTTGTTACCATGACAATTCATTACACACCTGTTCCTTGTTAACCACTTGTTTTCCAGTGTATACACTCTTAAAAATAAAGGTTTGTTTTCCCATTTGGTTTTATGTTTCTTGTCTGAATCTCGTCATCCCTTTTTTGATTTGGATTTTTAATGTTTGGATTATCTTTGTTTGTGTTGATTCATCAATAAACTGCTACAAATAGATCATCACCTCTCCTCTTCCCTCTGTAACCATAACAGTAATAAATCTCACAATATTTTTTTCCTCTTTTGGAAAGTCATAGAAATGCTATCGTGGATTTTCTCTTTTGCTATATTGGGGCAAATAGGAGCGCAAAAATTATATTTGTTGTTTCCATTCACCACAGGAGTTTACCCAACTATGACAGCTTCTGCTTCTACCCCAGAAATGTGAAAAGAGTCAATTTGCATTACTTTTTAATTTTAATCTACAGGTGTGATATTTTTTCAATTCATGTAAAACTATCACATGAAACAGTTTACAGGTTCAGTGGGAGACAGGATTCTGTTTCTGCTTTTATGCTCCCAGCCCAACAGAGGGGCTATTGAAATGATAATGTGACCTTTTCACCATCTGGGCTGTTAAAGCTCCACCAGGATTACATCTGCTACCACTGCTGTGATTGTACTCAATTAGTATGATTGGTAATATACAGCTGTGATAATGCAAAATTTATATATATAGTGCACAGCGTAAATGAGACATTTTGCTACATATATCTTTTTCCATTCTTCAAGAACGACCTCTTTTAGAGACTGGATGCTGGATGGAGAGTGATGCTCAACTTGTCTCTTCAGAATTCCCCATAGGTGTTCGATAAGGTTCAGATCAGGAGCCACTGAATCACTTTCACCCTGTTCTTCTTCAGAAATCCAACAGTGGCCTTAGATGTGTGTTTAGGATCATTGTCATGTTGGAAAAGTGCACGACGACCAAGGGCACGGAGTGATGGTAGCATCTTCTCTTTCAGTATAGAGCAGTACATCTGTGAACTCATGATGCCATCAATGAAATGCAGCTCCCCAACCCCAGCAGCACTCATGCAGCCCCACATAAGGACACTGCCACCACCATGTTTCACTGTAGGCACCATGCATTTTTCTTTGTATTCCACACCTTTGCGACCCCATACAGTTTTGAAGCCATCAGTTCCAAAAACATTTATCTTCACTCATCACTCCAGAGTATAGAGTCCCAGTAGTCTTCCTCTTTGTCATCATGGGCCCTGGCAAACTCTAGGCGGGCTTTTTTGTGCCTGGGCTTTAGGTTAGGCTTCTTTTGTGAACAGCACCCATGCATGCCATTCCTCTGCAGTGTACGCCATATTGTGTGACGGGAAATAGTCACCCTAGTTTGGCTTTCTACTTCTTTAGATAACTGCAGTGAACTTGCATGTCGATTTTCTTCAACCCTTCTCATCAGAAGACGCTCCTGTTGAGGTGTTAACTTCTGTGAACGACCTGGACGTCTCTGTGAGATGGTTGCAGTTTCTATAATTAGACTCACCTGTGGTTGAATTCTTGTTAAATTAGACATTTGTAGTCTAAAATTTAGCTTTGCTCCAGAGACTTTCAGTAGGGTGTACTCATTTTTGCATCACCCTAATTTGAGTAGAACTGAAAATGTTATTCTCTAAGTTATATTATTAACCTTACTTTCATGTTATAAGTTAAACAGATGTTATATAAAACTTAGTCTTGTCAACATTTTGGAAATTGTTTTTGTGTTCATTGAGATATTGTTTAAAATGTTACTTTTCAAAGGGTGTGTACTCATTTACATATATATATATATATATATATATACAGGTATAGGTATATTTGTGGATTTCTTATTAATGTAATCATGTAATTTATAGTGACCCCAAAAGTATATGAACACTTATTTGAACGTCATTACATTACATGACAAAATATTGACCCAAATGGCATTTATCACAATTAAAAATATTATAAGCACACTTTTAAAGCAGACTATTGTTCATTCAAATTAAAACAAAACTATTCTGGTTCTTAAATGTTACAGAAACATGCCAATTGTAATAAACTACACTTGCATAGGACAAGTGTGAACTTGAAGGGAACTGATTTCATACATTCACTGAAATGTCCTTAAGGTCAGTCATCAAAATCAAAACAAAATCACAAACATGGGAATGAAATTAGTAAAATGTTAGTTCTTCATTTAAGTCCTTAAAGTTAGTTCTTAACCAAATACATCCAAAATGAGTTCTGATGTTTTATGAGTGACTTTAATGGTCTTTTTAAGGATTAATACACCTGGATGAGTTTCGATGAGGATCCAGTTTTCTGTCGCCTACAAGTGGTCACATATGTACCTGCATGTTATTTGACATTAGATATATTTATTTAGCATCCTTATTATTATCATAATCATTATGGATTCAATAAAAAGCAGCACATCATTGCAGCTGATCTGTGACGTATTTATAGTGTCATTTATCCAATAGTATTAGGCTACCTATAAATCCGATTCAACCTAAACGTGTCGATAAATAATTTTTTTTTAAATAAATGTATTATTTCTAAATACCCTTGAATCGATTATTAAAATATGATGTTGTTCACTGGGGTGCCGTAACGTTAAATTAAACATTTTATATACCAGTTTAAATGAAAACTGGAAGACCATCGTTTTCGATGGTCTTCGCACGCCTGCTCTCTCTATGATATCCGTCCGCGTGGAACTATGTTGCTGTCTAAATATGAAAATCACTGCTTGGAACACAGCTCGGACACCCAATTCCACTTAAGAAACACTAACATAACAGCATACAATTCGCTTGATACGGTTTACAAAATATAACAATTCATGTAATTAGTAAACAAAACAACGGCGTATTGATTTTAGCCCTTCCTCTAAATTTCATTCGGTGTAGCGGAAGTTCATTTACAACTCTTTCCGGTCCCCTTGCTGGTAAGTTGGTGCTGTTTTTTGGGAGTAATTTTATAATTTAGATACATAACGAGTGCAGAAGTTTCTCATTAGCATTTTGCGTGAAAGAAAATCGACCCAGGTATTTGCACCAATTGAGGTAAAAAGTGAAAGAATTGAGTTTTGCATGTGAAAAATGTCTTGGACTTGGAATGGGTTAGCAGCCGGCTAGTCAGTTAGCGACAGTAGGCTCTTTCTTTTGTAAATGGCCTGGTGTGCTTCTAGCTTATTATATACTTTTACAAACACAATCCTGCTCAGAAAGCGTAAAAGTCTTTGTGTCCTTGGCAGCTCTGTCATAGATAGGTTTATTTAGTTTTTAATATTCGCACTTTGGCTCGAGCGCATCATGTCATGTCAGTGAGCGTGACTGCAGTAGGCGTGTTGTTGCAGTTTGGCGCGCCCATTGCTTTCCCTACACTAGAGGTGAACTTATCAACTAGTCTGCATAAAACACGTTGTAAGTAATTGTGCTGGATGGGATGTTATTTTTTTTTTAGATTATTCTTGTTGTTTGCATTTGATAGTTGATATAAGTACAATGTCAAGTCACGTTTGTTTGTTTGTTTTTATGGCGCTGTAAATAAAACAGATTCAAACAGCCTTACAGTAATAACCAGGAAAAAAGCGTCAGTTTTGCAAAATTCTTCAGTTATGAAACCAATTCAGTTGTAATGACATTTATAACTATAAAGTTGCTCTACGGAAGACAATATAGTGTAATTATTCAGCTCAAACTCGTCTTTAAAAAGACCCACAGATATGACCATTCTCATATGAGGAACCCCATTCTAAAAATTTAAAGCCAGCTATATATTTTCATGTATAAAGACACAATTTTTATTGTGATGTAAAATAAATGTGAAATATTATTTTCTGTTATGTTACCTTACATTTTTTTCTATTCACTATAGGACTGTAAGATGTATTTATATCAAATTCATATTATTTTATATTAACGTTTTATTATTTTAATCACATTTATGTATTTATTTAAATTTTTACACTCTTTTTTCTGAACTTTTTAATGGACGCCCTAGTCTCCGAACCCTATTTTGCTGCAGACATGGTGTTTACGTACAAATTACCATGGTAATACTGTTTTTTGTGTGTGTAGATAGTACTACTGTTCATTTTTGACATGTAGTATTGTGTAAATACCATGGTATGTGAATTTGGTAATAATTCGGTACCACTACATTTGTTGAATACTGATATTGTATTCAACAAATGTTATTATATATTGTGTATATATATATATTATATATTGTATCATCACTGTTATTATTTGCACAAGGCTGCTTAGTAAAATTGACCGTTCCTCTCGTGTTTACTCATCTTAAGATGTTATGAATTTCTACTGAGACGAGCGCAGACACTAGTCTGCCCATATTCAGCGGAATCCTGTCTGTCCCGGCCGCCACCATGTCTTTCGTCCCCACCCCGAGCCCCACCGTGGTGGATCAGACGACCCTCATGAAGAAATACCTGCAGTTTGTGGCGGCACTCACTGACAACAACACACGTGAGTCTATTTCCTTCTGCTTAAATTATTATTATGTTTGATAAAAGCATTGTCTTGGCTAACTGCCGTGTTTTTCCTTAATTTAAACATCAGCGGATGAAACCAAACTGAAAATGATGCAGGAAGTCAGTGAGAATTTTGAGGTAAGCCCTTATATTTTGCTTATTGAAAGTGAAGTGACATGTGGCCAAGTATGGTGACCCATACTTGGAATTTGTGCTCTGCATTTAACCCATCCAAGTGCACACACACAGCACTGAACACACACACCGTGAACACACACCCGGAGCAGTGGGCAGCCATTGCTGCGGCGCCCGGGGAGCAGTTGGGGGTACGGTGCCTTGCTCAAGGGTCTCACCTCAGTCGTGGTATTGAGGGTGGGGAGAGCGCTGGACATTCACTCCCCTCACCAACAATCCCTGCCGGACCTGAGACTCGAACCCATGACCTTTTGGGTTACAAGTCCGACTCTCTATCCATTAGGCCACGACTGCCCCGAATGAAAAGCTTGTAATGAAAGCTGCTTTCTTGTAGTAATTGATGTTACTCTCTTCCTTCTCAGAATGTCACATCCTCACCACAGTATTCTACTTTCTTGGAGCACATCATCCCTCGTTTCCTAACATTTCTGCAGGATGGAGAAGTGCAATTCCTTCAGGAGAAACCAACACAGGTGTGCTTTTTGATAAAAATCATATTGCTGTAGTCATCATCAAGACCTCATTCCTGACATTTAAGTAAACTTGTGGTGTCTTTGATTCTTGTTATAGCAATTAAGGAAACTCGTCCTGGAGATCATCCACCGAATCCCAACTAATGAACATCTGCGGCCTCATGCCAAAAACATCCTCTCTGTCATGTTCCGCTTCCTTGAGGTCAGTTTTCTTTACCCGAATGCCAAATTTCATCTGATATATATAGAAAATAGCTGCAGAATTCTCATTTTAGAGAGCATTTTATTAGACAAATGTTTGCAAATGCCATTACCTGCATGAGGGACAGCATTTTTGTTCTGTATTTACATAAACATGATCAGCAGAGACACAATGATGAGAGCGATGTACTTTAGTCCAGAGAATGGTACTGTGTGTAAGATTGAGTTTGTGTGTGTGTGTGTGTGTGTGTGTGTGTAAAGTACCAATAGGCCTGGGCGTTGAAAGTAAAACTGATAAGATCTGAGTGTCCAAGTGCTGAACTGTCGATTTTGACTTGATCACTTAATCCTTTTGATCAAAATATGGCAATATTATAGTAATAGCCTGATGCTATTATACTATAAATATATCCATTTAAATTTTTTTTTTCCAACTTTTAGAATACACTAACATATAGACAGTTCATTTTGGGGTCAGTAGTATTTAAAAAAAAAAAAACTTTTATTCAACAAGGATGCATTAAATTGATAAAAAGTGTCAGTACAGACTTATATTAAGATTTATTATTCCAAATAAATGCTGAACTTTTGATTAATCAAAAAATCTTAAAGTGTATCTGGATTTCCACAAAAATATTAAGCAGCACAACTGTTTTCAATATTTATACTAATAAAAATGTTTCTTGAGCAGCAAATCAGAATATTATAATAATTTCTGAAGGATCATGTGACACTGAAGACTGGAGTAATGATGCTGAAGATTCGGCTTTGTAATCGCAGCAATAAATTGCATTTTAAAATACATGAAAATAGAACACAGTTCTTTAATATTGTGAACCATTATTACAATTTAATGTTTCACTGTATTTTTGATTAAATAAACGGTGAGCATAAAATACTCCTTTCAAAAAATAAAAATTACTGACCCAAACTGACTGGTATTTTAGATGGTCTGAAAGCTATTATACATGGACTAAAAGCCACAAAACTCCAATTTTGATTTTATTAAGTCTTTAAAGGGTAATTACTTTAAAGAGTATTCAAAGAGATGATTATTCAATTGAATTAATTTAGCAGGCACTTTTGTCTAAAGTGACTTACAAATGAATCAGTGTGTATAGTAAACAATTTATTTTACATTTTATGTAAAACATCATTTTGTGTGTGTGTGTGTGTGGTTTTTTTATATAAAAGAATGGCTCTGACTGGTTCTTTCCTCTGTGTTTCATCATTTAGATTGAAAGTGAAGAGAATGTGCTCATATGTTTACGCATAATCATTGAACTGCATAAACAGTTTCGCCCGCCGATCTCTCAAGAGGTGAGATGCAGCCTTCTGGCACTCTGGGATGTTGACTAGCATTTGCATTTCCTGTGTTTCAATTCATGTTATTATTAAATAACATCTTTCTGCCAACTCTTACAGATTCATCATTTCTTGGACTTTGTGAAGCAAATTTACAAAGAACTGCCTAAAGTTGTGGTAAGCTGTTGTAACGAGTTAGATTTATAGTATTTGTTTGTGTTAAAGTATCTGTTTTCTGAACCTGTCTCTCTGTCTGTCAGGCGAGGTATTTTGAGAATCCTCAGGTTATAGCAGAAAACACAGTGCCTTCTCCAGAAATGGTGGGCATGATCACCTCAGTATTGGTGAAGACCGCACCGGAGCGTGAGGACAGCGAGACTCGGACGGTCAGTACACATGCTCTGTAACTGCAGCAGACCTGCACACAATTATCCTCATTATCTGAATAGTTTTGACAAATATGATCAGCAGAGA
Organism: Anabarilius grahami; assembly: GCA_003731715.1. Classification (NCBI taxonomy): domain Eukaryota; kingdom Metazoa; phylum Chordata; class Actinopteri; order Cypriniformes; family Xenocyprididae; genus Anabarilius; species Anabarilius grahami. The sequence continues at coordinate 1,448,476 of RJVU01030023.1, forward strand.
CACAATGATGAGAGCGATGTGCTTTAGTCCAGAGAATGGTACTGTGTGTAAGATTGAGAGAGTGTGTGTGTGTGTGTGTGTGTGAGTGTGAACTGTAAAGTACCAATAAGCCTGGGCGCTGAAAGTAAAACTGATAAGATCTGAGTGTCCAAGTGCTGATTTGTGTGGATTTTAAGTTGGTCACTAATGCCGGGTACACACTGCATGATTTTCAAAGTCATCGGATTGCTGTTCTTCTCACACTACAAGACTGACTGGGGTACCGTGTAGTGGCTGTTGTGTGGACATTACATGAGGGATTGGCGACAGGGGGTCACACGTTACACAACATTTCAATAGGAAGAATCACCAACAACTCGGTCTGGTCTACAAGCATGTTTCATAACTAAACACCCAAGAAGTGATACAGGAAATAACGCAAGATCATGTTTGAGATAGGAGTTCTTGTGCAAAACTGGATTTCTTACTGTTAAAATAATAGTTTGCAACAAACTTGTGATCAAAGTTGTCTGTTCGCTGATTTGCAGCGAAAAAGAAGAATATAAAGGAGAGGATGGTTGCGTGCAGAAGCCATGCTTGTTGATGTTCTGTTGCAGGTCTATGACTCCTCTCCCTGATCTTTCCCTCACCCTGTATCTTGCTCTCTCATTGGCTGTAGGTCATCGCTCATGTCATTTCCAGTCAAAATAATTTTCACCTCAGGACTCGCTGGCAGGTCTAAATATTTAACATGCTAAATATCTCGTGGGCATCAAGCGTTTCTCTCAGAAAGCGTTTTTGATGATGCACACTATACGATTGTCGCTCATGTTAACGAGCACCGATTTTTTTTGGGGGGCATTTGTTGGCGATTTTCACGAAAGTGTTGGAGAGTGAAAATCCAGGCTAAAATCGTGAAGTGTGTACCCGATATTAGTCCTTATGAACAAAATCTGGCAAAATAACTAATAGCCTAATCTTATTCTCCAGTTCTTTTTTTTTTTAAACACATCCGTATATATTGTAGTAACACCTGTATTGCGTCATCCAATCCCATGTGGTCAGCCGAAATATACCAGCGGATTTACACCTGGTAGTTACACATCAGTCATATTAAAAAAGCACATAATACACATGAAAGGAAAATCTCTGCTTTTCCAAATTTCAGTGGTTGTTTTATTTTTATACCTGATAAATGGCAAACTATTTTTTGTGCAGTGATTGATTGACAGGCAATTGGTGGTCTTTCACTGCTGTCTTGGATGTATCAAGTCAGAGTTTACACTACCAATTGAATGTTGTCGCATCTGTTTGTGACCACCACAATACATGCATTCAGTCACAAAATTTTTTGAGCCCTGATTGCACATGTTTTTTTTATGCTAACCACTTATGTGTAAACTGTTGACATTCCCTGAGTATTCTAATGCGATTGACATTTTCTTCATTTAGACACTAGAGGGCACCAAATTCCTGCTTATGAACTTTGTGCAAAGAGGTGCTAAAATGCAGTTGCAGTTTAGCTCTGCTGAAAATTTTTTTTTCTGTAAGGCTGTTTTGAAACAATATGTATTGTGAAAGTGCTATACAAATAAACTTGATTTGAATCGACTTTTACTATCAACAAAGACAACTCCTTATAGGTGCTAAAAAGTTTTATGGTGACACCTGGTGTAGTCTCTCACTGGCCTCATCCGTCTTCTCTGTGTCCTCCAGCATACCATAATCCCTCGGGGATCGCTGTCACTCAAAGTTTTGGCAGAGCTTCCCATCATCGTAGTCCTCATGTATCAGGTGAGAGCCCATGAAAACATTCAATATGGACGTTTAGACATTTGGCTCATTTATAAAAGGTGTCGTCAATCATCTGAAACTCATACGTTCTAGATAAATCCGTTGTTTACTCTAACCTGGCACACTTATCAAAAGGGATGTTGTTGTGATTAGATTTTTTTTTGCTTTTTTGTCTTTGTCATTATGAACTTTAATTGTAAAGAAATAAATTGATGTTTTGAGTCAGAAAGTGGCAGTCTGCAGCTGTTAGGAAGCTACATTCAATCAAAACACGGCTTTTGGTTTACTATCTCTGCATGTTATCATTATACATTTGACCAGCAGGTGTATTCCTATTTTCTGCCTAAAATCTAGCATCCACAAATATTACCGATAATGCTTCAGAACTTATTACGTGTTGTAGTGTCTTAAATCCTCAGGCAGCTGTAAACCAAAGTTTTGCATTAAAAATTCCACTATATGATTTGTTTTTGAAATGCTTAGACGAATTGGTAGATCTATGCTGGAATTTGCATTTGAGTCAGACTCAAGTTCTGTAAATTGTACTGCAACACTGTGTACATTTCAAGCAGGGGTCTGCTTTCTATCTGTGGCCCACTGTTTTTGATACATAAATTGCTTTTCTGTGTGATGTCTTTCCTAGCTGTACAAACTGAACATTCACAACGTAGTGTCGGAGTTCGTGCCTCTTATCATGAACACCATCATGCTGCAGGTGTCTCCTCAGGCTCGGTCAGTGACCTCTCTCGTTTCGTTGACTGTGACATCACCGCTAATGCACTGAAATGAATTTCATAGATGCAATTTAACACACAGTGACATTTAAAGCTTTTTCTGGTTTCTGTCCGTGACAGGCAACACAAGCTGTTCAACAAGGAGCTTTATGCAGATTTTATCGCCGCCCAGATCAAGACCTTGTCATTCCTCGCTTATATTATCCGGATCTACCAGGTAGTATGGCTCTGGAAAACTTAGCTTGGCCACCTGTTAAATAAACTTTTCTAAACTTGTTGTAATACTCAAACAGTGACTAATGTGGCAATGTGAAACGTGTGTCTATCAGGACTTGGTTGGGAAGTACTCCCAGCAGATGGTGAAGGGGATGTTGCAGCTGCTGTCTAACTGCCCCCCTGAGACGGCTCACCTGCGGAAAGAGCTGCTGATCGCTGCCAAGCACATCCTCACCACAGATCTACGCAGCCGTGAGTCATCCACCGCTAAACACTTTGCAGATTGTTGGCAGATATTCCCAAATAAGATATGCAAAGCGTTCGCTATTGTAGGAGCGCTCGCATCTGGTGTTAATTACACCACTGAGCTTCATGGGGTACCGCTTTGATATGTGGCGGCTGCATTCTCTTTGAGCTTCACCCCTCAATCAATAGCATTTGAGAGAGGAATCTGATACACTCTTCTAAATCATTAATCCTGTAGAGAAGGTTAAATGAATCGATGAAAAACTCTCACTGTTGAGACCTGACATTGATGTATCTCAGGGTTCATGGGCCCTTGAGCCGTTTTGGTTGGGCTTCAGAGCCTGCGATGGCATCTGATAAAGTCTGTTTGTGTTGCAGAATTCATTCCATGCATGGACAAGCTTTTTGATGAGTCGATACTCATTGGCTCAGGATACACTGCGAGAGAGACGCTAAGGTAAGAACGCAGATTAATCCCCTCCAAGCTTATATGGTATTGTGCAATATAAGCAATCTGTGCAATTTGCAGGGCACACATTTAACTTCCAAAGCATAGTAAGGTGCGTAGGCAGTGTTTCAAGGCATCGTAGATGCCCTCATGATGCAAAGGCTCTTTTCTAAGGCCAAATCTTGTAAACATGCAGTGCTCCCAGAATGCACTGAGACAGACAAGGTGAAAAAATGTATGAAGAATGTTGGCAAAGGAATATATTTATTTATTTGTTTTGCATCTTTGTTTTTTTATACATTTAAACCACTTACAACATAAAATGAGCCTTGCTCAAGGGTCTCACCTCAGTCGTTGAGGGTGGGGAGAGCGCTGGACATTCACTCCCCTCACCGACAATCCCTGCCGGACCTGAGACTCGAACCCATGACCTTTTGGGTTACAAGTCCGACTCTCTATCCATTAGGCCACGACTGCCCCCATAAATATATATAATTACCATACCTCAAAATATAATAATAATATTATGAAGATATGGAGTTTGACAAGCTTTTGTTGACAAATATATGTTGATTAATAAACGTACAATTAATTTATTACTGAAACTCCATGAATACAAATATTAGGCATGCATATTAAAATTATTGGCTGATACAGATAAGCTGATAATTATTTTCATGGGATGGATGATAATTGATAAATGGATAATATTAAACTTTGTTTAATGAGTAAATAGTTAAATGCTAAAAGTGATTTTAGACATCACAACTTAATAATGTTTAATTAAAATAAATTATAAATGCAATGTTGTTTACTTAAAGTATGACATTGCTAGCTTGAAAACATGCTAACACCAAACTCTAGTGAAATCAGCTGTAAGTTGTGAAAAGCGCTGTTTAAATAACACGTTCATACTTTATTTTTGCTTAGGTAGAGGATTGCAAGTCAGTCACTTATGAGGTTTTATTTCGGTTAGGTTGCTCTCTTAGAAGGTAGCTGTCTATGTAGACAGCAAGGTAGCTCATTTTGGAACGGAGCCATAAGTGTTCATTTTATTGTAATTTCTTCAGTGTGACGTGAGGCCACAATCCTTTTCCTCCCAAGCTTAGATTTCATCAAATGCAACATATCAGAATTGATAGTTAATGGTGCTTGAATGAGCTGAGGTGCCCCACTGGGCAGAGGAGATCCAGGTGCCCATCTTCATGTGCCAGGCCGTCCTGGCATTGCCCACTCTCTGTCTCCCTGCCCCAGATGTCATATGCCTGCCAACACCACCTCTCTCTCATCCACGGCTTCCATCAGCCTTCAGCATGCAAATTTGGCAGGACTCACAATCTGTCAAAGCCATTAGTGTCGTTTATTCTGAAACTTTGCCTGAAATCCCCCAAGTATCGACCCAAGATATTATCAACCCAAGATATTATTATCAACCAGGGTCAAGAGCTATTTGCTCTGAGGGTTGGTTTTGATCAATTTTAGGCTTGAGGTTCTATACCACAAGAGTAGAGGTCTGTACCAAGTCAATAGTACTATAAAATTACGCTACCATTCAAAAGTTTGGGTTTTGTACAGTTTTTTTTAATTTTTTTTTTTAAAGAAACTAATACTTATATTTAGCAAAGACTTCATCAAAATGAACAGTAAAGACTTTTATAATGTTACAAAAGATTTTGTATTTCAAATAAATGCTGTTCTTTTGAACTTTTCATCAAAAGAAAAAAATATCATAGTTTCCACAAAAATATTAAGCAGCTTCATATTAAACTGTTTTTAACTGTGATTGATAATGAGAAATGTTTCTTGAGCACTACATTAGAATGATTTCTGAAGGTGACACTGAAAATTAGAGTAATGGCTTCAGCTTTGCCATCACAAAAATAAATTACGTTTTAAATAAAATATATTAAAAGAGAGAACAGTTCTTTTAAATTGTAATACTATTTAATAAAATTACTGTTTCTGTTGTGTGCGATGGTCATTTAAAAAAAGCTGCGCTAACAAATGATACTGCGGTGGCTGTTACTGACTATTTAAATCTAGCAGGTTTGGTCTCATGTTTCAAATCCAATGACACTGGTAGTGACGATTCTCTTTGAGCAATCAGTGATCTGCAGTGTTTACACATCACATATAGTAATAATAAAGCATGCTTGGAACCTCCACTGAGGCAGTTAAACATGGCTGTAAACATTGAACAGACAATGTTTAGGCCATCAACATTGAACATCAACATGGTATTGAAATTGCTATCAAAATGAGAATCGTGAAATTGTAGAGAAATTTGTATAAACGGAACAGAAATCCTCTAGAAAGCATGAATGCTGTTGTCTAACAGTGAATCTGTTGATGTTACAGGCCCTTGGCATACAGCACACTAGCAGACCTAGTACACCATGTTAGACAGAACCTCCCGTTGACGGACCTCTCCTTGGCGGTGCAACTGTTCGCTAAGAACATTGACGATGAGTCCCTTCCCAGCAGTATCCAGACCATGTCCTGTAAGCTGTTGCTAAATCTCGTAGACTGCATTCGATCCAAGAGCGAACAGGAGAATGGGAACGGCAGAGACATTCTCATGAGAATGCTGGAGGTGAGATAGACCACATTAGCCCATGTAAACTATGTTGTGATTGTGATTACAGTGGGCTACAAAATGCCACTGACTGGCCATATGTAAATGCATTTTTAAAGCACAAAAACATTGATCTGACATTATACAATTTCTATATCCTCAGGTTTTTGTGTTGAAGTTCCACACCATTGCACGGTACCAACTGGTATCGATCTTTAAGAAGTGTAAGCCCCAATCAGAGATGGGAGTGGTAGACTCTGGGGCATTACCAGGAGTCCCAGCAACCCCTACTGTAGCTACGCCCGCCTTACCTCCACCTGCACCCCCAACACCCGTCACCCCTGCACCACCTCCGGCCACGCCTTTTGATAGACCTGGCGAGAAGGAGGACAAACAGACCTTCCAAGTGTCCGACTGTCGCAGTCTGGTGAAGACCCTCGTATGTGGAGTGAAAACTATCACATGGGGCATCACTTCTTGTAAAGCTCCTGGAGGTGAGATGGGTGGACATTCTTTGCTTTAGATTGTTCCAATTCATTAAATATTAGCTCTGTTCAACATTTTAATTTTGTCTGGACTATATCAATCTTTTTTAAGTCTTTGTGGGGCATCTCAATGTCATTGAATGGTTAGTTCTGCTCAGTGTTTCTATTTAAATATTTAATTTTGGTATTAAATGTTGGTATTGTTGTATTTCAGAGGCTCAGTTCGTTCCCAACAAGCAACTCCAGCCCAAAGAGACACAGATCTACATCAAGCTGGTCAAATATGCCATGCAGGCCTTGGACATCTACCAGGTACGACCGCCAATGATTAGTGCAGATTACCACAACAAAATCTTAAAATATTCACCTAAATTTTCTGATAGAGTAGTAGCTGTGTGTCCAATTATGTTGCCACATCTCAGAGCGTAATACAGTTAGTTTACTCGAGCGCACATGATCCCGAAAGCTAAAGTTTACAGCTTATCACAGAGCCAACCCCCTTTTGGCTAGGTACAGATTGCCGGCAATGGGCAGACGTACATCCGTGTGGCTAACTGTCAGACAGTGCGGATGAAGGAGGAGAAGGAGGTTTTGGAGCACTTTGCAGGAGTCTTCACCATGATGAATCCTCTCACTTTCAAAGAGATCTTCCAGACCACCGTTCCATACATGGTGGAACGCATATCCAAGAACTATGCCCTACAGGTACTGGTGCTGCATTTTTCATTTACTGCAGAATTGAATTTACAGCGTGACTTTATTGGCCTTTTTAAGGCACTTTCTTTCTGCAAAATTCATTGACCATTGATATGACATGGCTAATTAATCCCTCAATAGATTGTAGCAAATTCCTTCCTGGCCAACCTGACCACCTCTGCACTGTTTGCCACCATCCTCGTGGAGTATCTGTTGGAGCGTCTTCCTGAGATGGGCTCCAACGTGGAGTTATCAAACCTCTATCTCAAACTCTTCAAACTGGTCTTCGGCTCAGTCTCTCTCTTCGCTGCTGAAAATGAGCAAATGCTCAAGGTGAGCGTCGTGTCTTATGCACATGCAGGTTTATAAAGTAAATTGTAGCCTCTATTGTTTTTGAGTTGGCTGAGGTACTTATTTAGATTATTGAGTAGGTAATTCACAATTTTTTCAGAGCGATTGGATAGAGGGATCGCTTACACCCTCCAAGCTCTGATGACACTGTGCTGCCTAACGCCTCAGCGCCAGTAACCGTGCTGCATTAATTTTAATGCATTCTGTCAGCTCCTCTGATGAGAAATGACACTTGTGCCTCAGATTGACAGGAAAGACCAAAGTGAAGGTCACTGTGAAATAATGGAAAGGAAGAAGCTTCTATATCTCACTTCCCATCAATCCTGTTGCCCACTGAAATTATCATCATATCAGTGTCACTGTTTTGAAATAGTTTTTTTTTAAAGCTGGTTGCAGTTTACTTTTCACTATTTTTACACACAGTCGTTTGTTTCACTCTATTAGTATGGACTTTGATATTGCATTTTATGTCAGGTTCATGATATTTTCTATTCCCTAACCTAAACATAACCCTGACAGAAGCATGTGCAAAACACTAGATTTAGATAAAAACATGTTTTGGCTGATTAATAAGCCTTTTTAACTAGTGAGGACCAGTAAAATATCCTCACTAGTCAGTTGTCATAATATTTCACTATACAAGTGAGGACATTTAGCTCTCACAAGTATAGCCAAATCTGTAAACACACACGCATACATTACTGTTCAAAAGTTTGGAGTTAGTAAGATTATTATTTTTTTTTTATATAAATAGTAGTTTAATGCAAGGATGCATTAAATTGATTAAAAGCGACAGTAAAGATATTTATGATGTCACAAAAGATTTGTATTTCAAAGAAATGTCTATAACAATGCTGTTATAATGTTTTTGGAACTAAATGAGAATAATGAAATGAAGATTTATGAAGGCTCACATGATACTGAAGACTGTAATAATGGCTGCTGAAAATATAGCTTTGCCATCACAGGAATAAAATACACTTTGAAATAAAAGTTACTTTAAATTTGATTAATTTCACAATATAATTTTACTGTATTTTTGATCAAATAAATGAAGCCTTGTGAGCATGAGACTTTAAAAAAAAAAATTAAATGTTTTACCAAACCTAAACTTTTGATTGGTAATGTAAGTGGCTGTCAAATGCATGTATAGTAATAAATATAACTATCGTCAAATATATGCCAATCAATCAGCCTTGCCAATTTATCACTAAAGCATTGTTATTCACACTTACTTACAATGATGATGACACATAGAAGTTTTTTTTTTTTTTTTTTATACTTCTAAAGGATGTATTGAATCCATTTCTTTTACAGCCTCACCTTCATAAAATAGTGAACAGTTCCATGGAGCTGGCTCAATCTGCCAAAGAGCCCTATAACTACTTCCTGTTGCTGAGAGCCCTGTTCCGCTCTATAGGAGGGGGCAGCCATGACCTCTTGTACCAGGAGTTTCTGCCTTTGCTGCCTAATTTGCTGCAAGGTGAGTGAGATCACTAACCGTAAGTTATTTCAGAACAGTAGTTCTTAACTGGTGGATCTAGACCATTTTGAAAAGGTCATGGACAGTAGGTTAAAAAAAAGTGCTAAATGCAAAAACAAAATATAGCTAACCTTATAAGTAAATATGAGGATCATCTCTTCACATATCTTCTGTTGTTGATGTCAGACCAAAACCAGTTTAGAACCACTTCTTTTATATAAAAAAAAAATCAGTATTCACTTTTTTTTTACCACGAAAAAACACTAAATAAACTAAAAAACAAAATGACCGCCCTGAGTATTGATTCTTTGTGGCATCTCTTTAGGTTTGAACATGTTGCAGAGTGGCCTCCATAAGCAACACATGAAGGATCTGTTTGTGGAACTGTGCCTCACTGTCCCTGTGCGGCTGAGCTCTCTTCTGCCCTACCTGCCCATGCTCATGGACCCACTGGTGTCTGCACTCAATGGTTCCCAGACTCTAGTCAGCCAGGGCCTGCGCACACTGGAGCTCTGTGTGGACAACCTACAGCCTGACTTCCTCTATGACCACATCCAGCCAGTCCGAGCCGAACTTATGCAGGTAAAACCTTTGGCCTGTTACCTTTGATCTGACGGAGACCTGAGTGACGATTAAAATGCTTTCTTAATGCCTTTATGAACAGGCATTGTGGCGAACGCTTCGTAATCCTGCAGAGACCATCTCCCATGTCGCTTACCGGGTGCTGGGCAAGTTTGGAGGAAGTAACCGGAAAATGCTGAAGGAGTCACAGAAGCTGCAGTATGTAGTGACCGAGGTTCAAGGCCCCAGCATCAAGGCAGAGTTCACCGACTGCAAAGCCTCCATTCAGCTGCCTATGGAGAAGGTGATGCTTTTATCATTTTAATACAGGCATCTCGTTGTGATGTCATTGCATCATGTATGTAGTACCTTGTAGATAGATAGATAGATAGATCTTTATTTGTCATTGATAAAAAGGAACAACGAAACACGTTTAGCAGGCTAACAATTGTATATAGGGGAAAGAAAAAAAAAAAGGGCATAAATATAGAATGAAAATAAAATATAAATACAGGGATAAACATAAGAGACATAAACAGTGAGATGGTACAAAGTGCAATAGTAATATGGCGGGGGGGATGTTATTGCACTTCTTCCTTTTAAGTCTTTTAAGTTAAGTGTTTATTGTAGGGGCTGCACAATACATCAAAATAAAATCGATATGGGTTGGTGTGATTTATGAAATTGCAAAGGCTGTGATTTAATTAAATAAATAAATATATGCTCTGCAGGTTTCAGAGTGAAGCATGGCACTGTGTTCATTTACATGTGTGCATATGTAATGTAATATAATTTACACATGTAAATGAACATACTGCCATGCTTTACTCAGAAACCAGCATTTATTAATTAGGCTAAAAAACAATAATATAAAAATAAGTGTTCTTTAATGTTTGATAATGAAGATGTATAGCACAACATTTTGTTTTTCTGCTTTATATGTATTGCAGAAAAACTAAATCTTGCAATGTCATGTCAGTTTTTTCCTAGTATCGTGTTTCCCCAGTACTCATCTTCATATAGTTCCAAACCCATCTAAATCATGAAACACAAAAAATATATATTGAATAATGTGTTGGCCAATCTTTTCCATATAATGACAGGTTAATGTTCTGTCAAATTTTGATATGACAAAAAAACACCATAAAAGTGGTCCATATGAGTCCTCCAAAACCATATGATAGCTTGTGTGCAAAGAACAGGTCAAAATTCAAGTGTGGCTTCAGGAGACTTGGAATATAGTGCACAAGTAATACACATTACTTTTATGTTTTTTTTATTTTTTAAATTTCTTTTATTTTGGAGTTTGTCAGCAGGGGATCGAATTTGGTTTGATTTCATGGAAAAGAACGCCCAGTACATTCTTCAACACTTTGTCCTTTGGGCTTCAAGTGACATTTTCATTTATGGTTTAATTATTCCTTTAATAGGAAATTGATAAATCTATTCATATTAAATAGCGCCTTTTCAATGCTGAAGAGATTTGAATTTGAGGTTGATTTGAGATTAATCCACTAGTGTTGGTTGTATTTAAGAACCATAAGAGGCTATGTCATGTTTTTGAAAACACAGAACCACTGCGGCATACATAAACACTAATTTTGGTTTCTGGCATGCGTCTCTATAAACCGTAACAAATCCACTTCCTTTTATGTGTCAATTTGCCCTCAATATGTGTGTGAGAGGGATGGGGAGGTTCAGGGGTTGGAAGAGGGATTCTCGTCATGTAATGAATCCTTGTCAAGTGTAGAGTGTGCAGAAAGACATCGTCTTCCCCAGGTAATTAAATAGATCATCAGGCTGTAAGCTGTGTTCATCTCTTCCCTCCTTCCCACCCCCTCTAATCAATCTCTCCCTGCTGTGCAGACGGGATTATTTACTCCAGCTAATGGCCTTTCCTGCTGCTCGTCGCTGCTTGGGAAAACGCAAACTGTCATTTCTGTAATTGTGTTCACTCCACAAAGATGGATGCTACCGCCGTTGCGCCGTCGCTGCTTAATTTCATTTGCATGCGCCCTGTGGTTGCCGCAGGCGGCAGCTGCTGTTTGCAGCCGCCCGGAGCCCAGCGATGTGTTTGGATCGAGACAGACGACAACTCATTCTGTCCCCCGTAGGACCGGCCTTCACTCTCGAAGCATGCTTACTTGTTCAATATGTGTGGGAATCAGTTCACAAGCGCAGTTTGATTTGAACTCCAGCCAAACTGAGCCGTCTTCCCATTTAATATGAAACCGTACTTCGTTCCTTCTATCTAGGAACCCAGACGTTTGTAAATGAGAGCTAATGCTGCGTGGTTCAAGGAAGTTCTCTACGCATCTTCTCCAGTCAGAGACAGATTGTCTCCCATCAGTGCTGATGGGCTCTCTGCATGACTGCTTTATTAATCCTGCCCACATTTATCTGATTTCAAAGCATCATGGTATTAAATAAAATTTTAACATTCAGACATGGTGTCAGAGTTCATTACAAGAGGTTCCTAGGCTTGTTTTATTGATGCCACTGAAGAGGAGCAACAATTTAATGTGAGGGGAAAATTCCCAAAGAGATTTAAAGAAAAACTCATGCTTTTATATATAACACACACATTTTTAGGGGCCAGGCCTTGAGCTTTTGAAAAATGACATGGTTTGTGTAGAGGGACCTCTTGGGAATAGAACATGTGTACAAGGTTATGTGACATTTATAATAATGTCTCAACAAGGCAGAACAGCTCAGGACCCTCAGGAATTGTAAAACAGTGCTGAACTGAGAAGTAAGGCCCTCTTTTCCTCAGCCAATGTGCCATTTATTTCACCTTTTCACAGAGCACATCAGTATTAAGAGCTGGTTTTGGGGTTTCTGTCTTGAAATGACCTGCATGGCTGTCAGTGGTCACACTGTCTTTGGCGATAATTCATTCAGACAGCCCTTTCTGTGTCAAGCTGCCTTCTCTATCCTTGAATCTTACTAATTAGCTCATCTTCTCCCTCGACGTGTCTTGCCACTTTAGCTTGTCTCTTTATAATTTAAGGGTTTAAGAGGCATCTAATCACTGCAGAATGTTTTAATGTTTGATGGGTCTTTAAGTGTCATCACAGAAAATTTCACTCAAGCGAGGGAGATTAGTGTCGTATAAATGTGCAACGTAACTTGAATAAAAATGAAGTGTGATCATATGTCATTTTGTGATGAGATTTTTATCACTTGGTAACTAGATTTTTGTGTTGTAAATGGGATGTATTAAGCTGTTTAATGTTATTTTTGATGTGTACGTTTGGTCCACTAACTCTTAATTCTGTTCTCCTGATGTTTTTAGGCTATTGAGACTGCACTGGATTGCCTAAAGAGTGCCAATACTGAGCCGTATTACAGACGACAGGCCTGGGAGGTGATCAAATGCTTCCTGGTGGCCATGACCAGCCTGGAGGACAACAAACATGCCCTTTACCAGCTCCTCGCCCATCCCAAGTAAGACAGCCACTCAATGTATCATGCACTGTCACCTGTGTGAATAGCTCAATATGAAACCAGTTTTTTTTTTTTTATTATTAAAAATCTCAGACTGATTGTTATATTGTTATCTGTAAATGTTAGAAAGCCTTGTGTATATTTCCATTTTGCATAATGGCTCATCCTGACAGCAAGAGAGTCTCCATTAAACTTAAAAAAAGAAAGGAAAAACAAAACAGATTAAATATTATTTTAATGTAGTGATTTTTTTTGTGTGCAAATTATAGCATAAAATTTAGCTGCTTTAAAAAACAAAAACAAAAAAACAATTAATCAAGGAAATAAACAGCATATCATTTTCAAAATAATCATTAATTGCAGCCCTAGTCCTGTACACTCTGAGGGTGAAATGTGCCTCTGCATTTTTCACTGTTTTTGGTATGTTTGTAGCTCCTCTGGGCCTCATCCAGCCTGGCCACCACTGTCTACAGTGTTCAAAGGGCTAATTACTCAGAGCCGTTTCTACTGGCTGGGCAAGAGGGTCACATAACAGAGTCATTGATCTCCACGCTGAGGCTAATTGACTGTACTTTATCTGTTTACCCCAAAAGCCAGTCGTACGTGCCCCTTTCTGAAATAACCGAGTGTCAGTTATATGGGAAGAGAGCTGCTGTCGCTGTCAGATGTCTTGATTCATGACATCTTCTCTCCCTCTTTCAGTGTGGCACACTGTGCTGGTCATCATGAAAAGGGCCTTTTTCAGAAGGCGGAATGCCCTCTTAATATCGCAAATGCCAGGCTGGATAATTGAGTCCCATTCAAGTGGCAGCGTTATGAATTTGAATTGATCTGACCGCTCTCTTTGGCTCAGTCCTCTCCCTAAGCCAAGCCTTTTAAATAGCGATAATGAAATGGAGCGATCCATCACCACTGCTACCGGCTTTGGCATTATAGAATGCAAGCTTGAGGAAGGATAAAACACTCACTCCATCACTGTGCTGCTATCAGCTGGGGTAAATAACCAAACATGAGACAAAATGTCAGCCAGACACAAAGCCAGACTCCCATGGGGCTCAGCTGTCCAAACACAAAAGCCTTTTATACTCGGTAATCAAATCAAATTGCCTGATTGGGTAATTCAACCTCAGGCTCTTGTAATGGAGCGAGTTCATGAATGCAATGCGAATTATGAGCTAAATCCCTTTGCTGGTTTTCAACAGCTTCACAGAGAAGTGGATCCCTAACGTGATCATCTCCCACCGGTACAAAGCCCAGGACACCCCAGCACGCAGGACTTTCGAGCAGGCCCTAACGGGGGCATTCATGTCTGCGGTCATCAAGGATCTCAGGCCTAGTGCTCTGCCTTTCGTTGCCAGCTTGATCCGCCATTACACCATGGTGGCAGTGGCTCAGCAGTGTGGTAAGGAATCTTTGTGCCGATGTGCTAATGTCATCGATATTGAAGTTCAATCTTAAAGGGTTAGTTCACCCAAAAATGAAAATTCTCTCATTAATTACTCACCCTCATGTCGTTCCAAACCCGTAAGACTTTAGTTCATCTTCGGATAGCGAACGAAGCTTCAAACACAGCACGTTTGAGCTTCCAGAAGAGGTTTGTTCTCACGCGTCATTGAGGTTCGGTTGCTTATGTTTGCTGATCAAAGTTTATATGTGAATAAAAGCCAAAGTTAAATCTGTTCATCATATAAAGTGACCGTGTCTCTTCAGAAAATATGGACGAAACCGCTAATTCATATGGATTAGTTTTCCGACCTCTTAATTAACTTTTTGAAGTGTCAAAGGTTAATTTGTGTAGGCTGTCTATGGAAGGACAGAAAGCTCTCAGATTTCATCAAAAAGATCTTCATTTGAGTTCTGAAGATAAACGAAAAGTCAAAACATCAGAAGTGCCCTCAGGTCATCACATAACATTAAATTTTCTGCCCTAGGTCCCTTTTTGCTGCCATGCTACCAGTCAGGCAGCCAGCCCAGCACAGCCATGTTCCACAGTGAAGAGAATGGCTCCAAAGGCATGGACCCTCTCGTGCTGATTGACGCCATCGCCATCTGCATGGCTTATGAGGAGAAGGAGCTGTGCAAGATTGGGGAAGTGGCACTTGCTGTCATCTTTGATGTTGCCAGCATTATCCTTGGCTCCAAAGAAAGGGTGAGGTTTTCTCTAGATATTAGTTTTCCCACAAATCCTTTTAGAATCGGAATGATTTTCTGTTAAATCTATCTGGTTCTTTTATTCAGGCGTGCCAGCTGCCGTTGTTCTCCTACATAGTGGAGCGACTGTGCGCATGCTGCTATGAGCAGGCCTGGTATGCTAAGTTAGGCGGAGTGGTGTCCATTAAGTTCCTGATGGAGAGGCTTCCTCTGATCTGGGTGTTGCAGAACCAGCTCACTTTTCTTAAAGCTCTGCTCTTCGTCATGATGGACCTCACAGGAGAGGTACAAACACTTTCTAATGTCATTAGAAATCATTTATCTTTGGGTTACCTGCATGAACTTCTGTATCCCATAATGTCTCTCTCAGGTGTCTAACGGTGCAGTTGCCATGGCAAAGACCACACTGGAGCAGCTGTTAATACGATGTGCCACTCCTCTAAAGGATGAGGAGAAGACTGAAGAGCTTCTATCTGCCCAGGACAAATCCTTCCACCTGGTAACCCATGACCTGGTACGAGAGGTGACCTCTCCAAATTCCACTGTCCGCAAGCAGGCCATGCACTCTCTGCAGGTTCTGGCTCAAGTCACAGGCAAGAGTGTCACCATCATCATGGAGCCTCATAAAGAAGTGAGCATGATACACTTCTATACGATTATAGCAGGAATTTCTTTGCTGGCTCAGTCAGATTTTTACTTGCCCTGCCAACATTTTCACTGGCCCCACCATTAAAAATTATATATTATGATAATTTTTTTGATGTTTTTTATGTGAAAACATTTTTATGTGTTAATTAGTTTTTTTATTCAGGAGTATAGATGTCTTATTTCTAAAATAGAAATTTACAAATAGAATTAATTTAAAATTATTCAAATTAAATGCTAATTTAAGTTTTCTCTGCTAAAATAGAAACCATGTCTTAATTAAAATTAAATATCAATTTTAAATTTACATTTCTATATTTAAAAATATAAATTATCAGGTTGTGCAACAATAGATAGGATATATATTACCAGAATTCAACTCCCAATTGGCAAAGAAATGTTTAGATGTTTTAGCTTGCTAAATAGTTATATTGATGTGGTATATAAATCAGCAGATTTCATGACCACAATTTTCATTGTTTCACAGAAAAACAAATGTTTATTTTTCAAGACAACACATGCTTATATTCTATAAGATTAGATAACACTATACTGTCCAAGTGACCTTTCCATCAACTCTCTCAACACGGGCCCAGGACTATCACACAATTCTTATTGTTAACTCCTGCAAGGAAGCCACATTAGGTCAACTTCCTTCCTCTGTTTAGGGAAAGTTTAAAACTCCTTATTTCCTCCAGGTGCTGCAGGATATGGTTCCTCCAAAGAAACACCTGTTGCGGCATCAGCCCGCCAACGCCCAGATCGGCCTGATGGAGGGCAACACGTTCTGCACCACCCTACAGCCCCGCCTCTTCACCATGGATCTCAATGTGGTGGAGCACAAAGTCTTCTACACAGAGGTCAGTCTGAAACTCTCTGCACTAAAGTGGGTACTATGAATACATCAATGTGTTGATGCTCTGTGAACTTCCTTTCTGATTGGACACAGTTGCTCAACCTGTGTGAAGCTGAAGATGCTGCGCTGATGAAGCTGCCCTGTTATAAAAGCCTTCCTTCACTGGTGCCCCTACGTATTGCCGCTCTCAGTACGTGCTACTTTTTCATTGATGTATACATACAAGGAACTTTAAAAGCTCTGTTCCAAAACATAGTAGGCTGCCTGGCTGTTTTCTGCCTACACAGACCACTGCCTTCTAAGATAGCATCCTAACTGAAATAGAACCTGATAAGAACCTGGAACCTGATATTGATTTTGAACACTTTACAGAGGCAGCAATTCTGTATGTTATATAAACAAAACTCCTTGCACAAATCACATAGGAGGCTTGGCTGGTTGGAAAAATTTGTTGTTAGCATGTTGCTAAAGTAAAGTAGTCCATGTTTAATTAGATTTAATTTGTTTTATTGATACTTTGTGTACTACAGTTCAAAAGTATGGGGTCAGTAAGAATTTTGTTTTAATGTTATTGAAAAGTCTTATGCTCAGCAAAGCTGCATTTATTTGAAAACAAATATTATTTATTTGAAAACAGAAATACTGTGAAATATCATTACAATTGAAAATGACTATTTTAATATTTTTTAAATAGGCAGTTCCACTATGTATTGGAACAGAGACATAGAATTTTTATACTGTCAAATACTGATAAATGCAAATGTTTTGCGTGTGCCACGTAACTAAAAGATAATAATACATGTGTACTGGCTATTAGGGTGTGTAATCTTGTCAATCTTTTGGATTTTACTGTTTAACACTTGCTTGTGTGTTTGTCCAGATGCTCTGGCGGCCTGTAACTACCTTCCCCAGTCCCGAGAGAAGATCATAGCTGCCCTCTTCAAGGCCCTTAACTCCACTAACAGTGAGCTCCAGGAGGCCGGAGAGGCCTGCATGAGAAAGGTCAGCCCCCTCCCTCCACCAGCCTCATTTCCTTTCTCCAATCTCTCTGTCTCTTCCGCACTTTCTTCCTCTGCCCTGCTGCCTCTAATGAGTCATGCCTGAAAAGATCAATACAGGATGGAGTGAAACAGGCTGAGAGGAAAATGAATTTGGCCGTGATGCATTGTCTCATTGCGGAAGGCTGGCGTGGCCTTTCTTTTTGCACTAGTTTAGAGTTTTTCTGCCTCTGTGAGTTGACAGGACAGTAGTGAAAAACAGGGTTTTAAGATGCCATTGTTGTGTAGTCTCCCTTGTAAGGCATGTAAAAGCAGCTGTCTCTATTAAGCACCCATGGGCTGTTTAATGACCATATAAATGCGTTTAAGTCTGAGTGTGTATTAATGTTCCTATGCATTTCTCAGTTCTTAGAGGGGGCAACTATCGAGGTGGATCAGATCCATACGCATATGCGTCCCCTGCTGATGATGCTCGGAGACTATCGCAGTCTGACGCTCAATGTGGTCAACAGACTGACATCTGTCACGCGACTCTTCCCCAACTCCTTCAATGACAAATTCTGTGACCAGATGATGGTAAGTTAATACTGTAAAACAGTTTAGTGTTCATGAATGCAAAAAAATTTAAGAACTAGTTTGGGTTAAATATATCTTAAGCTCTATTACCACCTAAAAATAATTTAGACCCTTAGTTTGTTACGAAGAGTTTATTTGTACTTATGTGCTTATGATGACAGCTCATATTTTAACCAGAATATTCCCTAGGGGCTAGGTAGAAAAAAAAATTGATTTTAATTTTCTCATTTTTAAGACCTGATATAAATTCTTAAATGCCAAGAATCAATCTTTCATTCTATGCTGTTTTCAGTTGATAAATGAACAAAACTTTGTAGCACGCATCCCATCTAATAAATAGCAATAATCGCTTTGAGCTTTGTTACTTCTGATATGAAACAAAGTAGCAGCTTTCAAATTCTGTCAATTTTATAATGAAATTAAAACAATTAATACCATTTTGTCGCTCCAATGTGGCATGACAGATCGCTTGTAGTGCCTCAGTTAAAACAAAGTTCTTTGGAGCACACGTGAACTGATCATTTCTTCCACTTTACTACTAGTTACAGCATGAAATAAACATGAATGAACATTGGAAGGTATGTTGTAAGATAATCAATAATAATAATCAATCAGTGTTTCACCCGCGGGAGGACTACAATAAAACAGCTTGTAAACAATGTCACGCAATGTTACATTTACCGCAGAAAAGCCATTCACTATCCAAAAACCCATTAGTCAGCTAGAAAAATAATCTCTAGAGAGGAGCGTTTTGCAACATTTATGCATTATATTGTATATTCATAGTATTTTTATTAATCTGTTCTTCAGTATTTAATGTTTAAATTCTTATGACAGCCACCATTTAAATGTTTATATAAAAAAAAAAAGACTAGAAACAAAATTATTAAAATTGTATTATTATAACGACATTATTATTTATGTCGTTATGTGTAAGTAGCCTACAAATCAGTTAATATTTACCTTTAATTTATATTATAGTTATTATAGTGATGTACCAACTGGGTTTTTTTAATTTTTTTTAATGAGTTGATATATCAACATTATTATAAAACTTCTTTATGTGTATAAAAAAAAACACGATTAATCACACATTTTTTGTGATTAATCGCAATTAAAAACAAGTTTTTATAAGTTTTTAATATTTTATTAAGTAATAATTTCACAGTTAATCTCCAAATAAAAACAACATAAAGAAACAACTTTTTCTATTTTTGTAGATATTTTAAACTCCTTTTTTCAAAGGGTTCAAGAGTATAGCAGATAAGGGTAGAATGCACTACATTATTCAAAGAATTTAAAGAGAACAGACTCAATGTTTTTCCTGCTCTCGCAGCAACATCTGCGTAAATGGATGGAGGTGGTGGTGATCACGCATAAAGGAGGCCAGCGTAGTGATGGCAGTGTGAGTATAAGCTTGTTTTGATATATCTGTTGCATTTGCTGGGGTTTGTTGGTCTTTGATGCCAACAAAGACCAGTATTTTGCTTTTCCTTGAATTATTTGTTGAACTTCACAAGGATGAAGCCTCGTAATTTATCTGTGAGCGGAAGGGTTCTGTGGATATGGAGAGCTGAGATGAGCGGTCTGGACTGGACTCCCCCTCCAGCCCAGGTCGCCTCACTCAGACTCTGTGAGTGGCCATATTACAATCAATGATTAATTAGGCGCCATCCACCCCCAGGCCGCCTAAGTAACGAGCCTCAGAGTTCTGGATCCTCGTTATCTTGTTGGACAGATAACCTTGTAGAGTAAGAAAAGGTGAGGGGGGGAAAAGCCTTGCTGTTTCCATGCTTCAAAACGAGCTGCCATTCTTTCTGTCTCGTTCACACCTTGCCTTTCTCTAAAATATATTATAATTACATGCAAATTGGCCCTCTGTTCCTGCAGTTCTTAATATTCTTACAACAATGACAGAATGACCAGCCATACATGACAATGAGGGGGGGTCAGTCAGGTTCAGGGTTGGAGGGGTGGTGGGCATTCAGAACACTAGTTCCAGAAGATTAGTTTAGTCATACAGAGAAAAAGAAGGTCGATTCAGCGAGAACGTACAGATTTAGCCTTCATACTCAGATAAGCCCATGCTGGGGTGCTAGTTCTGTACAGGGTTTGTTCCTCATTGCTTGTTTTTCAATGTTCCCTCAGTGTAAAAATATTTTGACAGCGTCCCAAAAATAGTGAGATGATGCACTCAGGGATCATGAAGACTGTGGATTGTTTTTCTGTGCCATTCGTTACAAAAGGAAATTTTTATTCATATTTTTCTCAAAAAAATGTGTGGTTCATATCTTACCTCTATTGAAAATTTTTCACAAAAATATATGCTATTTATTAAGACTGCTAAGATTTTGGCATTATGACATTTATACTTATTTTACTCCCTGAATTATTCTTACTGCAATGCAAAAAAAAAGAAAAGAAAAAGGTTTTTATATGCATTTATTCATCATTGCAGCATTTGTTGTAATGTCTTTAAAAAACTTTTATTACAACAAATGCTGCCCTGATGTTTTGCTGTTGTAGTTAGGGATGCACTGTTACCTGAACTCGCATTGATATCGGTCCCAAAACTGTGCTCATGTACTCTTACTTGTTCTCATTAAAATACTCTAATACCAAAAACTGATAACATGCAGTGTGAGTGCAGTGTTTATGTCCACACAAAGAAATACCAGAACATGTAACAGAACGGAGAGCAGAATGAAGATATCCAAGATTAAGGATGTCTGTTGTAAATGTTTCTAATCTAGGGGTGGGCGATATGATCTAAATCTTATGTCACAATGTGAGTAATTTTGTAACATTATATATCATGGTATAGTTATTTTTTGCTTTAAATAAAGTTTTTATTTCAAAATTTGATACCATTGAAATTTCATAAAACTGGTCACCAATTTCAGTAAGTATATAAGTAAAAAAAGTGAAAGAGAAAAAAAAAAAGAAGAAGAAAATTAGCTAACTGAAGACAAGTAAATAGTCAGTGATAAAATAGGAATCAAAAAATTAATTACAAACAATAGGACAAAAAAATATAATAGAACAAAGATACAAATGAAATGGACCTACCTGAAAAACTTCAAGCACTAGATAGGCCTATAAACAGGCTATTACATACATTTTAAGAATAAAGTAATCAAATATACAAAAAACACTGCATTGTCTTCACTGTGTAAATTTAATATACATTTATTAAAGTTACAAAAGCAATTCAGTCAAGAGCAATGAGATTTTTTGATTAACGATAATGGCACAGATGGCAGCAAATATATTAGGCTGCTGTCACTTTAAGACCGAAGGCACATATCTAATATACTGATACATATGCGCTTTCTTTCTCACCTGTGTACGTTCACTTAGACATAAATGACTGTGTTTATGAGGATATTCGCAAATACTGCATTTTGACACATTAAGTATGTGTATTTGACTGTTCAAGCCCAACAAGGTGCCAAAAAGAACTCAATTCAGTACTCACACGCTGTATGAACAGCAGCTTTTTGTGTGCACGATTCAGGTGTGTGCGCTCTGAAATAGTCTCTCAGACAACATGCACATATGCTGAAAAGAGTTCTCTTTCGCTGCTTATTGCACTTGACTGGTTTAAAATCACTTTTTTTAAACCACAAGTCTTAAAACACAAAATATACTTTTCTTGACTATGCAGCACAGCGATTGAGAGGATAGTTTCTATTGATTGATCAGGTCTACCGGTATATTGCCCACCCCTAATCTAATTAATAGAATATTAAACATAAATTCAATATTCACATCTGTATAACTCTTGTTCGTGAGCTGATAAAATGAAACAAACGTATTTGAGTGTGCAGAGGAAAGATGTGGAAAGCGTCATGTGATTACTTTACTGCTGCAATTGAGCAGCTCTAAACGTGTGCCATTAAATGAAAAATAAAATACAAGAGAATGGTGAAATGAACATTGAAAGTAACAGAAGCCTGTGCATTTTAATAGGCATAAATAAGCATGAAAATGATTAAACAAATTAAGCCAACAAGTATGATTTATATATTTTTTGGTTTCTCTTCCCAATATTCTTTAAAAATTACAAATTCAATGAAAATACAGGTATCGGCATCAGAAAGGACCAAATATGAAAGTATCTGTGTCATATTCTTTAGAGAAAAATGTTCTATTCGGCATTACAGTAATTTTTTATTAAAAAAATAATGGTAAAGACAATACCAGATGGATTACAGTAATAAACAAAATGTAATAGATAAAATGTGCTTAATATTCCTGAAAATCTCAATACAAAAAAATCTAATATCTGATCCTGATTGTTTTCTTTATGCAATTTTTTTTGACCATTCTTAAGTTTTGTGAGATTCTCTTAGATATTTATGGTACAATATGTGTGTATGTATGTGTATATAAAATATTATCCCCAATATAAAACATTATTTAAAATGTTTATGGTGCCTTTGTCTGTTATTCAATTATGGAGAGGTTATGCAGATAATTAAAATGCGTTTAAATGTTAAGAAATGATCATTGGTTTTGCAGTTATTTAGCACTATGATCTTAATCCCTATGCTTATGTAGGATGCCCTTCTCACTAATTAATCAGTGCTGAGTATTACCGTGCAAGATTTCTCTCACCTTCAGTTTCCACACTGAAAATCAATGGACCCGTGGATGGAGTCCAGCTGAAATGCTGCCCGTTCCATCTCTAGATTTTTTACCTCAGGTTTTTTGATTTTGCCTTCTGCACTAAATTTTTATTTATTTATTTATTTTTTTGCCACTTGAGTTAGAAACAAGTGCGCAGCCCAGAAGGAAGATTCCTCTGCACAGAAATACACACACCCCTCACCATTCACCTGAACCCATCCCCTCAATCCATACAGTGCTCATTACCCACACTGCTTTGCTGATTGTTTGTTGTCTCCTGTTCTGGCGCAGCCTGCCATGGAGGGTGTAGAGGTGAGATGGCGGCCTGCTGTGGGGTCTTCACTGGCTCCGCTCTCATTGTGCTCGTGGTTACTCTGTGCTAGTGGAGTCTTTGTAACTGTATCTCTGTCTGTGGTGTTGTGTTTGATCCCTAAGTTTCACGTTTCTGAGGTGGTCCCTCTCAAACTTGCGTATGATGCACCAATGGATCTGTGATTGTTTTTCCAGGAACCAACCTGCCACTTGTGACTTTCCTGCAAATGTTCCCCAACTTGTCATTGTTGATTATATATTACAGGAGGGTAGGCTTGGTTTTCCACTGCTGGTTATCACTAACAATCACTGTGATGCATTCCTCTGTTCACCTTTGCAGGAAATGAGGATCTGTTCAGCCATTATAAACCTTTTCCATCTGATACCAGCTGCTCCACAGACCCTGGTCAAACCTTTGCTGGAGGTGGTCATGAAGACGGAGAGGGCAATGCTCATAGAGGTACAGTCTAATCTGCATGCAAAAATACATGCCAAGTGCATGCCAGCTAAAGGGAATGCTAGTTCAGTTTGTTTGAACTGGGCCTGTTAATTAATCAGTGTATTATGCAAGTCATTTAAATATTTGATCAAGTAATCAAATGAATCAAAGATAATCACATATCAATATTTATATCAGCCCACAAATGAAGATAATTCAAAGACTAATGCGGCAGATTTGTAAATCATTGAATAGACTATATATTCACACACTAATGTTTAAAAGTTTTTTTTTTTTTAAATTAATACTTTTATTCACCAAGGATGTGTTAAATTGATCTAAAAATGACAGTAAAAACATTTACAATGTGGTAAAAGATTTCTATTTCAAATCAATCATTTTCTTTTGAACTTTCTTTTTTTTTTTTTTTTTTTTATTANTTTTTTTTTAAAGAATCCTGAAAAACAACTGTTTTCAACATTGACAATAAGAAAAGTTTCTTGAGCATCAGATCAGTGCATTAGAATGAGTTCTAAAGGATCATGTGACAATGATTGAAGACTGGAGTAACGGCTGCTGAAAGTTCAGCTTTGCCATTACAGAAATAAATTACATTTAAAAAATATATTAAAATAAAAAGGTTATCTTGTAATTGTAATATTTCATAATATTACTGTTTTGGTCAAATTAATGCAGCCTTGGTAAGCTCACTGATTTGAAGGTTATTTTATACTGTGTGAATTTTGTGGGTTTTATGCAATTCTTTTGTTTTGATGTTTTTACTCCACAGGCAGGCAGTCCCTTTAGAGAGCCTCTGATCAAGTTCCTGACGCGTCATCCATCTCAAACAGTAGAGCTGTTCATGATGGAGGCCACTCTCAACGACCCACAGTGGAGCCGCATGTTTATGGTGTTTTTTTTTCTCCATACCTCATACTGTATTTTGTGTCTTTGTTAAAAAAATTATGAATGTTACATTTGTTTTCCCCTTCATCTTTTTTACCATTATTCATTTGCAGAGCTTCTTGAAGCACAAAGATGCCAAGCCACTTCGAGATGTCTTGGCTTCTAACCCAAATCGGTTTGTCCCTCTGCTGGTTCCAGCTGGGCCTGCAGCAACTGTGAGACCCGGGTCTCCATCCACCAGCACCGCCCGCCTTGATTTGCAGTTCCAGGCCATTAAAGTGGGCCACACTCTCTTAACTGAATAATTTACTGTTAGATTTGATGTAATGTGTTCATCTGTAGAGCCTGAATATTAATGAGCATTCAAACACTTCTTCAGATCATAAGCATCATTGTGAAAAATGATGAAGGATGGTTGGCGGGTCAGCACTCTCTAGTGAGTCAACTCAGACGTGTATGGGTCAGCGAGGCCTTCCAGGAACGGCACCGCAAAGACAACATGGCTGCAACCAACTGGAAAGAGCCCAAACTTCTAGCATTCTGTCTGCTTAGCTACTGCAAGTAAGTGTTTTCTGTTTGGTGGTTCAGAAATGAAACACTTAATTTTCATTTTTGGATGAACTAACCCTTTTATGTCATTAATTACTCACCCTCATGTCGTTCCACACCCGTAAGACCTTCGTTATCTTCGGAACACAAATTAAGATATTTTTGATAAAATCCAATGGCTCGTGAGGCCTGCATTGAGAGCAAGCTAACTTATACGTCTTTCTGGACCTTTGAAACCTACTAAATACATATTTAAAACAGTTCATGTGACTACAGTGGTTCAACCTTAATGTTATGAAGCAACAAGAATACTTTTTGTGCTCCAAAAAAAACAAAATAACGACTTTATTCAACAATATCTAGCACTCGTCACTGAACTAAACACTGCTTCATGAAGCTTCGAAGCTTTACGAATCTTTTGTTTCAAATCAGTGGTTCGGAGCGTGTATCAAATGATCTCAAACTGCCAAAGTTTGGCAGTTTGATACGCGCTCCGAGCCACTGATTCGAAACAAAAGCTTCGAAGCTTCATGAAGCAGTGTTTAGTTCAGTGACGAGTGCTAGATATTGTTGAATAAAGTCGTTATTTAGTTTTTTTTGGCGCACATAAAGTATTCTCGTAGCTTCATAACATTAAGGTTAAACCATAGTAGTCACATGAACTGTTTTAAATATGTTTTTAGTACCTTTCTGGGGATTTGAAAAGTGCAAGTTAACTTGCCCTCAATGCAGGCCTCATGAGCCAAGATGAACGAAGGTCTTAGGGGTGTGGAACGACATGAGGGTGAATAATTAAAGACAGAATTTTCATTTTTGGGTGAACTAACCCTTTAACTAATGTTGTTGCAAATATTTTAAAGGGTCATGAAACCCCTCTGTTTTACCCTGGTCGTTCACACCTCTCAGCTGCCAAAACTGTTTGAATGTTAAAATGGGCGTGTAAAGCTCTGGAAAAGTGGGAGTGTAGAGGGGGGGAAGAGGGGAGAGAAAAACCAATGAAGCACAGACATAGAACACTCTCATTATACAGAATAATTAATATTAATATATGAGCACGGAGAAAATGACAACAAACTCCCAAGCACAAGAGAGAAATGCAAAAGAATATTTAATAGGGCTAATAATAGGCTACTTTGATTACGTTTATGAGCACTGCAGTCTCAAAATCAGTCTTTTGTCTATTAGAATAATCGTGTCGTCGCGTTCAAATAGGCTACACCACTGTATCATTGTCCAGTTTGCACATATAATTCATTTGAAGAAGACTTGATGAAATATGTGTGCATAACTACACCGTGCTGGGTAATGTTTGGTGCAGGAGAATGTGTGAAATAAAAACTTTAAACACGGATACTTTATTCTGTATGAGCTATGTGCCACGTGGCTAGTGTTATTAAACTCTTCGCGGAGCTCCGCGCTGAAACCGATCATATGCGTGTATATCATAATAACAATCGTATTTTTCATGTGTTCGTATTCAAACTCCAGTTCTGACCGCATCGCGAGCAAAATACAAACAAACACGTGCTGCTGTGCTGAAGGAAACAGCCTATGGCTCGCGTGTTTGAACGCAGCTAGAGCAGGCAGAGGAGAATGAGCCGCACTTTTGTGACATTTGAATTCTCCGCTGTAATATGAACTCATGCGAACATATTTTCCAATTGTGCTGGTAGATTACAGCAAAACAATCATGCACCCAAACCTCTGCTCTGGTCGCATTGCAGGAAAACGCATTGTGTTGTGGCACTGAGGAAACGAGCACCAACGATATGTCTCTGAATGACAACAGAGACCGAGGCGAGAGAAGTGATACTTCCTCATGCATAATACCGCAATTATAATCTTATGCATACTACAGCGCAGTGATTGGATTAAATGAGCTTTATGTCATGAATATATGTCGAGAATCGCTCGAAACGGTCTACGTCAGCATGTTCGACCATGCCCATACTTGGGCCGAAAGAACACGATTACGTCAGATTTTGTGACGTTGCTCCGGCTCAGCTTTTCAAACCGGAAGACAGAAATTGCTCTGAAAAATTCAAAAATAACTATTTTTCACTTATGAATGACATTAATGAGTACCTTTAGTGTTTTCAATGATGTGCAGCCTATACATATCTGTTTACATCTCAAAAAAAGTGTTTTGGGGTTTCATGACCCTTTAAGTGTTATTAACTTGGAAAATGGAAATACAACATGTTTTCACTTTGAATTTGACACTACAGTTGTGCATTTTCCTTCAGACGCAACTACTCAGAGATTGAACTGCTCTTTCAGCTTTTGAGAGCCTTCACTGGTCGCTTCCTGTGCAATATGACCTTCCTGAAGGAGTACATGGAGGAAGAGATCCCCAAGAACTACAGCATCACGCACAAACGAGCGCTCTTCTTCCGCTTTGTAGAGTTCAATGACCCACACTTCAATGATGAGCTTAAGGCGAAGGTGAGGTTATACCATTTATACTGCTGTGAGTTTTAACATGCGAGGAAAAATGATGAAATTTGTGTTTGTGAAGAGCTCTCATTTTTGATTAAGAGCTACCATGAGTGTGACTGATGCTATGACACGGACCTCTATGGTCAACATTATAAATTCCACCTTTCTGTTCAGAGAGGCCCAGCGTCACGCTCTCTTAGCGCTGACCATCTAATGCAGCTAACAACCAGCCCCTGCTGAATATGTATGTTTGAGAAGGGGAAGGTGACAGGGACTGTCCGTGCATGACACACTTGGGTCTCAATGGCACGTCTTCACCGTCAACCGAAGCCTTTGAAGAACGCTAATGAATATTTATCTGCAGATTACTCTAATATCCATTGCTCATATGCTGAGGGGTTTGCCTTTAATCATCCCTGGAGAAGATGGGAAATTTTTCTTCTAGCTCGGATGCACCAGTAATTCAGATGTTAACTTGTTTTGGTGACATTTTCACCATCACTGAGGCAAAACTGAAAATAATCTTGCCTTTTCTTGCAGTTTTAAATGACAAAATATCACATACTTTAATGCAGCATTTTTGACTAGTCCCTTCTGTTTTTATTCTGTGAGCATCCTTATTGTCTAGCCCTGTGAAGGGGTGTTTTATAGTGGGCGAGCACTACCTGGAGTCAACGGGTCATTGTGGTATTCAAGGCTGCTCTTCTTATTCCCACTTCATTTTTATTCATGTGAAAGAATTCCATCAAGTTTGAGAAAAAGATCAAATGCCAGTTGATTAAAATGAACTGGATGTTCTCCTCCAAATGCCACCCTCTATATTGACATTGAGAAACTGTAGCAGTTCATTGGCAGATAGTCTTCACAGTTTTGATGGCTTAGGCCGTTCCTGCTCTGCTAAATCACCCCTCACAGCCAAACAGACATTGCATCCCATACATTCCCCAGGAGAGAGCTCAGCAGCTGCACGCTCTTAACAGAATACACGTTTAAGGTGATGTTTTCAGGCAGCTGGAGCCTCGGTGGTTTGGGTTGTGATGGATTGTGTAGAAAAGGATTTGTTGTGATCCATCACTCATGTGAACGGTAGAGGGGCTCATTAGGACGAGGGATAATGAAGGAACACCTGCAGCCCTTCGGCACCAATGTTTGAATAAATCCACATGCTGATGCACACTCCAGCTATTAAACAACACAACCATTGTGGCTGACTGGACAAACCATTGTTTCATCTAAGTACAAAGCTAGTATCATCCCATAGCTTAAATTAGCGTTCAAAGACACTAATTATACAATACATAAGAGATGACATCTGGAAATAATATTGGAGGAATTAGGGGTTTTAAGCATCTAAAAACATGGTAACAAATAGCCGATGATCATCATCAGAGTGGTTAATAACAGTGAGCTTTCAAATGAACTGAATCTGAGCTGCCACTTTGTGCTTGTCCCTGTCTGTTCTGTCATCAAACATGTTAATGGCTTTATTTATGCTGGAGCTGCCAAAACAGCCCTGGTGTTGATAATTTAAGCAAATTCAATCAATTTAGTGAATTACAATGCTTAAAACAATGTTGATATAGTTGTATATTGTCAATAAGATTATTATTATATAAATATATTTTAACAATCATAAGTACATCTAAACTAAAGTAAACCAAACATTATTAAAACAATATACATTTGAATTAAAGGCCATTTGAAGTATGCGTCAACAATACTGTATGTACTGTACTGTATAACTGTATCGGACAGCTGAAAAAATAAAAACCTAATTTGAGAGCACTGAAGGTGTCTGTTTTTTGATGTAAATAAATAAATTTAGCTTGTATATTATTTTTTGTTCATTGTCCAGGTGTTGCAGCACATCCTGAACCCAGCCTTCCTGTACAGCTTTGAGAAAGGGGAAGGCGAGCAACTCCTTGGGCCACCCAATCCAGAGGGTGACAACCCTGAGAGCATCACTAGTGTCTTCATCACCAAGGTAAACCCTATCCAGCAGCTTCAGACCAGCTGCAGTGGCAGTGCTGTCACACTCTCTCTTTATTGAGTCACTAGTTCATCTCGGATGACCTCTGGCTGTTATTTCACTGGCAGATATTTCAAGGCCACACCTAAAGGTCATAGTGTTTGTTTTTCAAACTAACCCAATGTGACACAGAGGTGAAGGTTAATAGCCTTCATTTAATTCACTCTCAAATTGATTGTCCTTCCCCTGCTGTTAATCATAGCAAAGAGCAAACCAATCAGTCTGATTGTTCCCAGGGTCTGTTTTCAACACCTCCAGCAGAAGAGGAACCTGTTGAAGTTGAAATAAACGTTCATGTCTGCTGTACATCACAAGCGTGGCCTCAAGGCACTGAAAACAATGCATCTTTTAGTGTGTTTTGACATATACCCCTCTCTTTCTTGTAGGTTCTTGACCCTGAGAAGCAGGCAGATCTGGCAGACTCATTAAGGATCTACTTGCTTCAGTTCTCGACCCTGCTGGTAGAGCACGCACCTCACCACATCCATGACAACAACAAGAGCAGGAACAGCAAGCTGAGGCGTCTCATGACCTTTGCTTGGCCGTGCCTGCTCCCCAAAACCTGTGTGGATCCGGCCTGCAAGTACAGCGGCCACCTCTTGCTGGCTCACATTATCGCCAAGTTTGCCATTCACAAGAAGATTGTGTTACAGGTGAGCATGCACCAAAATTTCAGCTGCCAAAAATACCATGAAATGCCTTTTATCTGATTTTGTCCGATAGAAAATATTGGTCCAAAATAGTAAGAGAAATTATTTATTTAACAGCTGATAACTGAATCTTTGACATGGAGAAAAAACAGCAAGCCTGTGAAAATTATTCGGGTTTAATCATTTAGTATAATCACCAGCTGATGATATCAGATACGATGTTGGCAAAAGGTACATTTTGTACAAATGTTGTAGAGTACAGATGTTACTTGTATTACCTAATTCATTTTTTGTGTATCAAATTTTTTTTTTGAAAATGTACACTACCATTCAAAAGTTTGGGGTCTGTAAGATTTTTTTTAAATTTGTTTTTAAAGGAAGTTTTTTACCAAGGCTGCATTTATTTTATCAATAAAACTGTAATAATATTTTACAACATTACAGTTTTTACTTTTTAAACTGTTTTCTTTTTAAATTTATTTTAAAATGTAGTTTATTCCTCTGATGACAAAGCTGAACTTTCAGCAGCCATTACTCAGTCTTCAGTGTCACACGATCCTTCAGAGATAAGTCTAATGTTCTACTAATTCAATTTGGTAATACAAAGCTTTTTTTTTTTTTATCAATGTGGAAAATAGTTGTGCTGCTTTGTTTTTGTGAAATATTTATATTTGAAATAGAGCTGTTTTGTAAGGTTATAAATGTATTTACCATCACTTTTGACCAATTTAAAGCATCCTTGCTTAATAGAACTATTCATTTCTTTGAAAAAAAAAATAATAATACTGACCCCAAGCCTTTGAATGGTTGGTGTAAGTCAATATGTTGATAAAGTACATTTTTCTATTTTGTCATTTTATTTAAATAATTTAAAGATCATTAGATTCTATATGTTATTGTGAAGTCACACCAATTGAAGGAAATGACGTTATAACTTAAATTCTGTCAATATTTTATCTTTTTAAATAAAAAAGACTAAAATTAGAGATTTCAATTTTCTGCCTGTTTGTCTAGAATTTTTTGGCTTGTGCCATGATGAAATTAAAATAAGCTATAGATTTGGGCTGTTGTATCTGTTATTCCTTTCTTCCTGAAATAATTAACCCATAAAAAAATAACACATTTACAAACAAATATGATTTCAGGCCTTTGCTGATAAAATACATTTCTCAAACCCAAATTCCTCACTTACCTCAGTATTGCAAAGGATAGAGCTTTTGCTGATCCAAGTTTAGTCTTTGGGGAAGTCACTTCAGTCAACTACTACTGTGAAATGCTGCTAAACGTCAATGTATCTGTTCTGTGCAGGTTTTCCACAGTCTGCTAAAGGCTCATACAATGGAGGCACGTGCCATTGTTCGGCAGGCCATGGCAATTCTCACACCAGCTGTACCTGCTCGGATGGAGGACGGTCATCAAATGCTCACTCACTGGACCCGCAAGATCATTGTAGAGGAGGGCCACACAGTTCCCCAACTTGTCCATATACTTCATCTCATTGTACAGCATTTCAGAGTATGTAACATCACTTAACCATCCCTAAAGATAATTGTCATACTATTGTCTCCCATATTACATCTAGTGCATATCAACCGTGTATTTGATTTGTAATCATAACACTTTCAATATAATAGGTTTCGTAGGGCTGGGAGATTATAGCTTAAAATATCTTGATATTTTGACTTTTGCTTTGGGTGATGTTTTGTTTTTGCTTGTTTAATTTTATTATCAAATATTCACATTGTTCAATTTATATTGTGTAGCATTAGGTATAAGTGTGTTCAGTAATTCATAAAACATTTAGGTTTTTTTTGTAGAGTTTGGTTGAGTGTATGTGTCTCTGCTTACAGGTATATTACCCTGTGAGACATCACCTGGTTCAGCACATGATCAGTGCTATGCAGCGATTGGGCTTCACCCCTAGTGTGACTATCGAACAGAGGAAGTTGGCAGTGGATTTAGCTGAGGTGGTCATCAAATGGGAGCTCCAGAGAATCAAAGACCAACAGGTCTGTTGCCAGGAAATAAGATGGCAAAATCAGTGTTTTTGTTTTCTGTGATTAATTATATGTGATTAAAATCTATTGTGCTTTAGATTCCGGCAGTTTATTGGGTTTATTTAATTTCTTTTTGCAGCCAGAATCAGAGGCTGATTCAGGAAGTGTGGGTGAGGGCACGAGTGGAGCCTCTGGTGCTATGAAGAGAGGAATGTCTGTTGATTCGGCACAAGACGTGAAGAGATTCCGCACTGCTGCTGGTACTGTCGGCACGGTGAGGAAACCTTAAACCGCTCGCTGAAGCCTGAGTGTGACCACTGTAATCAGTCTTTCACGCTGTTTTCCCTGATGGACTGTGCCATGTTTAAGTACATTGGCTGTATTTTGTTTGTGTTGGTATGTGCAGGTGTTTAGCCGCAGTCAGTCGATGCCAGGCACTGAGGCTTTACTTACCAAACCTGTGGAGAAGCAGCACACAGATACTGTTGTCAACTTCCTCATCCGCATCGCCTGCCAGGTAGTTTTTTCAGACCTGCGTAGTGAATCTTACTGAAGCATCGACTAATACTTACACAGGCTAAATCCTACTCTGTGTTTGCAGGTGAATGATAGCACTAATGTAGCAGGCTCCCCCGGTGAGCTGCTGTCCCGTCGCTGTGTGAACCTCATGAAGACTGCCCTCAGGCCGGATATGTGGCCCCGTGCCGAACTTAAACTACAGTGGTTCGACAAGCTCCTCATGACTGTGGTGAGTTTTTTTTGTTTGTTTTTTATTATTCCATAAATGGTCAATTTTAAGCTTTATGGGTTTTTGGTCTATTTTCTTTTATTCTTATATATAAAAATGTATTTATTAGAGATGCACCAATTGCAATATCGTGGTCATTATCGAAGGCGATTCATCTGCGATAATGAACGCAGTATTGCGTAGCTTGTCAGTGATCTACGGTTCTGTCTATTAAATGGCGCTCCATTTGAAAGCAGGTGATGGCGATTTCGTGGTAATCAGGGAACCGGCTTTACTGACAAAATGCGCGTGACAATTGCATGCGATATATCGGTCGGCCCTAATCTCTAGTATTTATTTATTTTATTTTTTTATTTGAGACAGGCTACAATAGGGAGAATGAAAGGAAATGGGATCAGGGAAATGCCTCAAGATGGATTTGAAGTCTTGTTGCCAGGAAGCTGTTCAATGCATTGAGTGTATAACTGCTAGGCCACAACTAAATTTGAGTCTGGATGTGAGATTTATTAGTTCTTGTCTCATTGTAAAAAAATAACTTCATAAAAGTTTGACTTGTGAAAGTCTATGCAAACCAACATGAATGTTTGCAATGAAAATTCAGTCAGATTTTCGCATGTTATTTACTAAAAATAAAAAACGTTAAAAAAATGACAGTGAATTTGCAATTTGAAAATGCAAATTCACTCTCTTATAGTAGGTTACTCCAGACACGAAGTGCTATGTAACTTTGTTTCTGACACCTGCTTGTCAGGGAGAAGAAAGGAAGACAAACAGTATTTGCATGTTTTCAAACAGCTGTTCAGATTTCAATATGGTCTTAATCAGAGAACACCAAATACAAGACAAAAGAGACGAGAGCTGATTCAAAATATCTCTTAGCAAAATACTCTGTTCTTGAGTGCCACCATGTCGTGGTTTTATATAATAGCAGCAGCTGTGGGCATGTGATCAAAACCATGTTGTCAAAGTCCTATTGCTTGGGGGGTTTTTTTGCAGTGTGATGGAAAAGAGATTAGAATTGATCAATGAAAAATTGATAGTGCATTGATGGCATTCAAATGTTCCTGTTGTTCTGAACGGACTCTTTAAAAGCCGGTCATTCAAATTAAAATGTTTATTGCAAATTTTCGTCTTGGTGTGAACAGGACTTGAAGTGTTCATCTTGGAGATGAAGACCGCCATATCCTGTTCCTCTCACATCCCTCTTCATTATTTCCAGTGCCTTTCCAAGAGCAGTTTTGATGCCAGCCAAATCGATATCCTCACTCTTATGAATGATTTTTCTTTCTTTGGAGTTCACTGGTGTGACTAACTCAGCTGTCATTTGAGAGAAAAGCTCTCAGTTAGTGAGTGTCAGCCACCTGCACTATTATCACTGTAACCTCCCATCCCTCTCTCACTTCCTTTTTCACTCCACCTGTTATCAAGCAATGGGCTTCCTGTTGTTTGGACACACCACTCTATCGATTCTTTTCAGTGCAGACAGTTATGCGTCTCCCTATGCTCATGTAGGCCTGTGATTGAAATGCTCTGATATGGCAGAGAGGAGTACGCCTGGACCTTGCAGACTTTAATTTGCCCTTTACTCGTCCAAAGATCAGATCATGCCTTCACATCCTCCTGGGAAGTTCCTGCTTACAGGATTAGAAAAATGAATGCATTGGGAAATGTTTCCCCATTGGTCATTATGACATGGTGACATTCTATACATATGATGACTCCTACATGACACATGCAGACTCTTTTGTGTTCTCTTGTAAAACAGCCATTGAAGCTGATGATTACCACCCTACAATCTCAGGCCTCTAGCATCGGTGCCACAAATGGTGTCACAAGCACCTGATTTGGTAGCACCAAAAATAAGAGTTAATAATAATATCAATTATTAGAATTACATGTTGTATTTGTTTCTTGGAAATTAACATTTATTACAGTAATTTTTAGTTGACAGTAGCTTGAGATGCAGATGTAAATTTATTTTCATTAATAAAAGCATTAACATCAGTAAAAATTGTAATGAACTAATCTAATTAAGTAAAGTCTTGGGTTACTCTTATTAAAATTGGTCTTCCATAGTGTTGTACATTTGTAGATTATAACCATAGGCAAAACACGCATTGCACCT
Source organism: Anabarilius grahami (assembly GCA_003731715.1). Lineage (NCBI taxonomy): Eukaryota > Metazoa > Chordata > Actinopteri > Cypriniformes > Xenocyprididae > Anabarilius > Anabarilius grahami. The sequence goes on from RJVU01030023.1 coordinate 1,483,543, forward strand.
CATTACCATGCTAAAAGTAACTCTGGCCACGTACACACTGCAGCTAAATTCGGTTGTCAGTTCACCTTTTAGTGCTTAATCGCGTTCCACACACACAGTTCAGTAAAATACGGGAGTGACAACCGCATTCTACAACCGAATGAACTCCCGAAAAATACAGGTAGTGACAACCACATTTACAGAAATTCTATGCAGTGTGTACGGAACCGAACTGAACAACTAGTTGTTAATGACGTTTTTTTAACCTTCATCGGAGATGTCTTTCTTCTGTATGTATGGTGAATCACAGGAAAAAGCAAGAGCCTTCCTTGACTCATTCGAGTTGCCAGATCTTGCTAGTAAAATCAGCGAACAAGAATAAGCCCAAAATAAACCAAAATAAATCCAAATGCTTTATGCTGAAAATAAGACCAAAACATTGCAATTCATATCTGCTCACTTTAATAACTTAATAAACCCGTTCGCTATATGGCACGAGCTTAAACAACAAGCCCAAAAACTCTTATAATGTGACCATGGCAACATAGAAAGAGCGTGCTCTGTGTGAAACAGGCTGCGCAAGCATAAACAAAACCGGACGCCACCGTTGACTGTGTTTAGTTAAATTGCTGAAAATAACGAGTGTTTTGTCACTGTAATATTACTTTGGTCACATTAATGGATACCAAACATGAGAGACGCCAGAACGTCGCTATGGTTTCCAAGCTGTCAATCATCGCATTTTCGAGAGTGAGTCGTGTTCCGTACACACATGTAATGATAATTTAGGGGATTCACTGCAGCATTTAAATGCGGTTGTCACTCCAGAAACTTAGTGTGTACGTTGCCTATATGGTTTTATATTTGTTATAATAGCCTAAACACATTTAGTATAAATACAAATGCAAAAACATCAATATATCATAATAACAAAAATACTGTAATTATATTCCGTTACTTCTTTAATACATGTCTACATTATAATAATAATAATAATATAATAAAATTTGTTATTATTCAACATTTATGCCCCAATACCAGTTAGTGTTGCTATAGTAAATCCATGGTTAATGTTGGTGATTTGGTGGTTGAAAAGCCTTCTACCTGGATCGTTGTGGCACCATGTTTCTCCTGTTTTCTGTTGTAATGTTGAGAATGTCAGCAATGTTTCATCTGGCTTTACACTAGTTTAAATCACGAGATATTAGTGGTTTGCGTAGAAGAACTGTGGCGAACTCGAACACTTATCACTGGATCTCACAGCGTTGTTTAGTGGTAGTGTGATCGAGACGGTCAGCGAGTAGCTCGCGCTGTGCTGTCTTTTGCGCAGATTTGATAAATCGTCTGTGTGGCGTGGTTCAAAAGGGTAGAGCCGTTTCTTTCTGCTTTTGATGCATTTACCATTTAATGTATCTCATATACAACAGAAATGGCAGCACTTATCAGTTAGTCGAATTGGTAGAGGCACCAGTACGACCTCTAACAAAATCAAGTTACACCGGCAGAAAAAAAAGTCGCAAAATGCGACCATTTAGTCACAGACTAGCGCCCTGCATCCCTTCCATCTTTATTTTCAGAGTGGGTCAATGACACTTCCTGTGGCATGAGTTTGACAAACAGGTCACTCATCATCTGTACCCCAGAGCCCTGTTGAGGAAGCAAGGTACACTGTTCAGGTGCTCTTATCCAAACTAATGAACAGTGTTGCAATTCTTTGGGGCTTTTATCATCTCATTGTGCCAGCTTGTCAGTGATTAAAGAACAGGCTGCAGGGATGGGTTTGGCTTTGTGGAGATCTGTCTGCCAGTCTCTCAGGCCTCAAGGGCCAGACCTTAGTTGTCAATATTTAGTGGCCCCTGAAACCTAATCAGCACTGGTTTTTACTCATTGTGCCAAGCCTGTGCATTACTTGTCTTAAATGAGAGAAAGGAATTTTTGAAAAATGAAGTTAGCTGTTTTAATTAATTTCAAAACTTTGTGACCCCAGAACTTTCAGTAGTTCAGTTAAACATCATTATTAACTTTTATCAAAAGTTTGGGGGGGGGGGTTTTTTTTTTTTTTTTTTTTTTTTTTTTTTTTNTTTTTTTTTTTTTTTTTTGCAAGGATGCATTGAATTGATCAAAAGTGACAGTAAAGATATTTACCACAAAACTATTAAGCATATAAGAAATGTTTCTTGAGCACCAAATCAGCATATTATAATGATTTCTAAAGGATCATGTGACACTAAAGAATGGAGGAATGGCTGCTGAAAATTCAGCTTTTCCATCACGGGTATAAATTATACTTTAAAGTGCCCATATTATGCTATTTTAAAGGTTCCTAATTTTGTTTTGAAGTTCTCCTACAATAGGTTTAAATGCATCCGAAGAAAAAAAAAAAACACTTTAATTTTCTCAAAATATACATTGCAGCATCACCTCTTTTCTCACAGTGATTGAAACTGCTCGATTAACAATCCAGTCCCTCTAAACCAGGGCTGGGCAACTCTTAAAGATTTTAGCTCCAACTCTGATAAAACTCACCTTCCTGCAGCATTCTAATAATCCTGAAGATCTTGATTAGTTAGTTCAGTTGTTATTTTATTATTATTTTATTAGGGTTGGAACTATGCACTGCAGGTAAGTGGATCTTGAAGGCCAGAGATGCCCACCCCTGATCCGAACCCCTCGTTTCCAAGAGCCTTCTCTGCTCTGATTGGTCAGATGGCTCAGTCTGTTGTGATTTGGTCTGCCGCTTACAGCACATGTCAAAAACGAAGCGCTATTACCATATCTGAATTTTTTTATTTTTTTTATTTAGTTTTTTTAGTGCATGCATTGCGGATTTGCTTTTGTAGCACAAAAAACAGCATCTTCTCGACATGTCAACAACACAAGACAAACACTTCCAGGCCTCAGTTACAACTACAGTGTTGAGGGTGGGTCAAAGTAGATGTTGTTCGCGGGCAGCCAATGAAGACTGATGAAGACTGGCATTATGCAGATTTGTTACAAACCTTTGTGCAGGAAATAAGACTGGAATTACTGACTCATTTCAGGCAGCTCAGAATCGGTTCTTCCGTTTGGGATACAACAACTCTATTTAGCTTTCACTTTGATCTTTGAAACTTTGCTCATCTTTTACATTCACAAACCACTATATTAAACACTACATGAAAGCATAAGAGAGCATAAGAGACTTTTCTCAAAATATTATTAAATCTTACAGACCTTAAACTTTTGAACTGTAGTGTCAGTTCCTCTGTACGTCATCAATCAGTGCATCCTCTTCTGTTTTACAGGAACAGCCAACTCAGGCGAACTTCTCCAACATCTGCACAGGACTGGAGATTCTCAGCTTTCTTCTGTCAGTGCTGCAGCCTCCAGCCATCCTCACGCACTTCAAGCCCCTGCAACGTGGCATTGCAGCTTGCATGACCTGTGGAAACACCAAAGTGTTGAGGGCAGTCCACTCCCTACTGTCCAGACTCATGAGCACCTTCCCCACAGAACCCAGTGAGTACATCAAGCTCTGATCAATGATACCTTCTCCTAGAGACCTTAGTTGAGTGCAGCTGTGGCTATGTACAGTAAACAAAACCTGCATCATTTGATTTGCTAGAGTGCAAGACACAGTCAAGGCAGTCTACTGGTGAGTAGTATAGTCAGCAGCTGTTATCAGACATATAAATGGGTTGAATCTCCACAGAGGTTGCGAAATGACTTCAGACACGGTGGTGATTATCCCTACACGATATGATGCCACTGTTAAATCATTGTTAAAGTTGGCATGAAATGGAAATTGCAATAGTTTTTTCTTCCCTATTGTGACATATGTCCGATTGAATGGCTTCTCGAATGAGAAAAAAATTTAGGGAGGGACTTGATTTTGTCCATTGGGAATTGATTGGATTGTTGTCTTTTGAAAATTATGGTAACTATGTACATTTTTCTTCCAATATTTTGGTTTTCCTTTAGGCACATCCTCAGTTGCTTCCAAGTATGAGGAGCTGGAGTGTTTGTACGCTGCCGTAGGGAAGGTCATTTATGAAGGCCTCACCAACTACGAAAAAGCCAGCAGCGCTAACCCAACTCAATTGTTCGGTGAGAATTTAATAGCTCTACTACTTGACCAAAGGCTGACAAAACACTAAATAGATATTAATTTTCAAAAATGTCTTCACTTTTTTTTCTCTGTTAATAAACTCTGTTATATAGTTGGTATGGAATGCAAATCAGATATTTAAATACTTAATTATAAATGGTTCACACTTTATATTAAGTGTCTTTATCTACTATTTACTACTGTTTTATTGGATTTTTGATCAAATAAATTCACCTTTCTTAAACATTAAAAAAATCTTACCGACCCCAAACTTTTCAATGGTGGTGCACTTTAGTATGGTTTCCTTTTCAGATGAGGTATTTTTAAAAAAAGAACACACATCTTTAATTATTTCATAATTGAAAACAAAAAAGTGATAACTCTATTGGATAACATTCTAAAGTTACCAGTGTTTCATTTCAGCCCAAAATGGCACCACTGGTCAATAAATGCCTCCTGATTCCGCTCTGGCAGTGCTCTAGAGTTACATTTAGCACTGATGTACTGTATGTGTCTCCATCGAGGGTGACTTTTTACATTTATCTTTCCTCCCCAGAGCTGTGATCTAAGAAATGCATTACTCATCCATTTTTTTTGTGCCCCTATCCTTACCCGGTAACTCGGTTAGATTTCTCCAGAAACGTCCTTGTAATACAACTACAGGGACAAAGGAGCTGCACCCAAAGTCATTAGCAGGCGCATGTCGCTTGCTGTCCCTGACAGTGTCGTGAGGGCAGTGGGGCGTCATGTTACCGGCTTCTCTCTCCTCTCTGCTTCCAGGAACGCTGATGATCCTGAAGTCCGCCTGCAGCAACAATTCCAGCTACATCGACCGCCTCATTTCCGTCTTCATGCGGTCCCTGCAGAAGATGGTGAGGGAGCACCTGAGCCCACAACCCAACGCCGGAGCCGCTGAAACCAGCACAGGTGACCATTCTTTAGTAGGGATGGGCATTTCAAGCAAAAATAATATTCGAAGATCGCTGTGAATTATTCGATTATTATTCGAAAATCGCACCCCTCCCACGCACGCATTCACACACAAACAGAGAGAGAGGGAGAGAGACCATTCACGCTTTCAATCTGTATGATATTGATGAACTGTTTAATTCATTGGGGAATATGCTGTCTTAACTCAAGCCATATAATGATTGTAATGTGCTGAAACATATTAATATATTCGTTAATGTAAGTGAAATGAAAATCCGCATGGCCATTCATAACGGTGCGAAGCAGAGCGAGCGTTTTCAGTTAATTCCTACGTTGAGCTTCCATAGGAATAAACTGAAAACGCTCGCTCTCCACCAGTGGACACGCACCATGAATGACCGAGGGGATTTTACTTTCACTTTCAAATTAGCGCCAATTCGGGAGCGGTGACAAGTGATGATACCGGTGTTGTTCCTGAACACCGGCAACACCGACTATCGCAGCAAGCCTACCTCAAGCCATATTGATTTTAGGCTGCCTAAACGTGTTATAACATTGTGAACAGTCTGAATGACGGCACTTGTTTCATGTGAACAGTGATTTTAACGTCTCTGTTATATGCCACGCTAGTCTGTGTTCTACTGTTGTTTAAGAGTTGATTGACAGCTTTTTAGGTGCGTTATTGACAGCGCGCTCCACCTTCTGGTTACATGAACGTGTCACCATTAAAAACATGAGGATATTCGAAAATCGTGACACATCCCTATTCTTTAGACACTTGGGTCAAGGAGGTTTTGTTCTTTCCCAAGGACACATTAACAATTAATTAAATTCAGAAATTCAAGTAGTTTGTCATAATTTATTTTTATTTTTTTTATTTTTATTTTTATTATTATTTTTTTAATTTTAATTTAATTTAATTTTATTTTTATTTTAAAGAAAAAAAAATATTGCATTAGGGCCCGAGCACCGATGGAATGAGGACCCTATTAAAATCGCTCCGTTTCTTATTATTATTCTCCGAAATGAATCGCATTTTTGAGGGCCTAAAACTTGAAAACTCACAAAACTTTGCAAGCCATATTTGGTCAGTCTAAACTAAAGGCCTTTGCGTTGTTAAATTGCAGTTTACACTGAAGGGCGTGTCTGTGGTGGCCTGACAAAGTTTAATGTTTTGCCATGAAATAGGAAGTTGTTGTAACTCGGGCACACAATGTCCGATCTGCCCCAAAATTCACACGTTTGATAATAGTCCTGACTTGAAGACATCTATATGGCAATATTAAGTTGTAGTCAAAGCGTCACCTGCTGTCGGCACGTCGCAATGCCATAATTCTCCTATATTTACCCCTTTAAATGCATGTCGGCCACTGTTCTCTGTTTTCCTAAGGCCACCCTGTGTGAGGACCCTTTCAACGCTGCTTGCACCTTTAATTACTTATTATCATTTTAAATATCAAAGCAATATGATGCAACCGACATGCAGGAAAATAAAAACAGCAAATGATATCATAGAGAGGACCCCTGCAGACTCTCAATCATTGGGTGTCAAGATCAATAAGTCTGTTAAAATTTCAGATATTTTGACATTTAATTTATTAGTCAAGGTTAGTTCAGATTGTAAAATGTCATGTAATGTGACTCCTCAAAAACTGAATATTTATAAATTAATAATTCATGATATTTGTTAAAGAAAATACTTTTTGTCTTGAAAATAAATTCTAAATGGATCATTTGTGTACACAAATGTATGCGAGGTTTAAGGAAAATACTTTTCTTACTCATTATTGCAATGTAAAGTTTTCTTTTTCTGAAAAAAACCATATGAAACAACATGATAATAACAGGATTTTTTTATGTATCATGTAGACTCTTGGCATTGACCCAGTAAGTAAATTAAAAACTGCACAGGCAATACAGAGAATTGCTAAATCATCTGAATCTATCCTGATTGGCTGCTGTCTAGAGGCAACCATGTAAAGTTAATGCAATATGGTATGCTATGCTCAATTTATACAATTTTGTGCTTTAGCACTGGCCTCTTTCTGTCATTAACCCATCTGCACTCAGTTAAGATCACTTCCTCCCTTCCAGGAGGCCGTTTTCAAGCCTTTAAAGATTTCAAGTTTGACTTTATTTTGGATAGTATATGGAAGCCAGCTGAGGTAGGTTAAGATCTATTGCTTTGTCTGACAGAATGGGTTTTCTTCCTCTTGGCCCAGAAATGACAGTCTGTCTTAAATTTAGGCTTTTGACAGTATGATGGAAAAATATACACTCTTACTGGGACAGCTTTAATCCTGTTGTCTGCAGTCATCTGGAGGAGTTTAAAAAGTGGGCAGAACGACAAAAAGACACGTTGTCACCTTGGAGCAGAGTGTGAGAGAGAGAACCGTTAGCGTGTGCTGTCCATATTTGACCACTGGGTGCTGCAGGAGGGCCAATCAAATGTTCTGAGACCAGCCCACAAATCCATCCATACTGAGAAACATCTTCTGTGATTGAAGTAAAAAATCTCCCACTGTGTCCACTGGAATATAAAATCCAGACAATCCCATCTGCTCAGTGCCTTCTAGATGCTATGGTTTTTAAATGGTACATGGAGATGGGACTGAACAGACAAGCGCACATTCGCATGCTCTCCGCCCTGCCTGTCCTGTGCTGTCTGAAAGGCCTCACACTGCAATGTCACCCTGACAGCGTAGCCCAAGACCTCCTCACAGCATGAGTCAGCAGCGAACTGGAAATCAGCCTCTAACATATTCTCCTCCAAGGGTTCGACTCATCAGAACAATCACATTTTACCTTGAGCAAATCAAGCAGAAAATACATTCAGAGGCCAAACTAAACTCATAACCCGTCTCCGTTCTGCTACGACTCTTCATGCTAAAACTCAATCACGTTTCCCCCATTTTCAGCAGGCAGAATTTTGTATTTTATGGTTCATATCCTCAGCTGTCTTTAGCAATTTTTGATGTATGTTCAATGCTTGCCTTTGAGATTTATGTAACTTTTGACTGTGTACGTGAGCTTGCATGTAGTTTTTTCCTCTTTGTTAGGTTTGGAAAATGATAGAAGGCCTGTGAACCTCAACAAAAGGGAAAATAGTGTTCAACTGTATCACAAATTTCTGTTGAATATCACTCTCATATAATCGTGTGCTCACATTCGCCTGTGTTGTTTGTAGTGACGAGCGAGTTGGTCATGCTCAGTCTGGATCTGGTGAAGACGAGGCTGTCGGTCATGAATATGGAAATGAGAAAAAACTTCATCCAGGTCATTCTCACCTCCCTCATTGAGAAATCTCCAGACCCAAAGATTCTTCGAGCTGTGGTGAAGATTGTGGAGGAATGGGTGAAAAATTCTGGCAACCCCATGGCCACCAACCAGGTAAACTCTGTCAGGCTGATGTCTCAAAATATTAAATCTGTCAGTGTCTGGTGTTGTATGAGGAATCAAATTTTCCTTGGCCTTTGGAGTTTAGACTTCATTGTACTATGAATACATACTGCAGCAACATTCAGAACTCAAAACTTTGCCAGTCCCGAAAGACTATTTATTAAAATTATGCCGCAAAGATGAAATTTACATGTCAATCACTCTTGGGTGATTAGAAGCTTGGGCTGCCCAGGGACGGTAGAGTAACATGGAGGATAAAGGATTGATGCTATTATTCCTATCATGTGGACCATTGGTTCTCAACATTTTTGATTCCAATGCCCCTATTTGTTTGCTGAGCCTCCTGGTTAAGAACCAGTGGTGTAGATGGTTTAAACTGATGGTGTCCTTCCGAAGGTTTGCAAAGTTAGAAACGTGCAGCAGAAGTTTCCTTTTATAAGATCGCTAATCATTCTGATCTTGATAGTTCATGTGGTACATTTTTGACATGGATTGTTGTGTGGTCCTGTTACAATGTAAGACTTTGCAAAGAGGCTATTGAGTGATGGGACAGTTAAAATGATAGTCGACAGCAAGGTCAGAAAGAGGATGGAAAATGGTCATTATAACTGGACCTCAGGGAAAAGTGTTCAATAATAAAAAATTTATGACAAGAAATCTTAAAAGGGACTTGTGTATTTATTTTTCATTTATTTATGTATTTTCTTTTATTCTTTTTTTATTTATTTACAAACTTCGCACATTAAAAAAGCTTTAGAAAGCAGAGGAAATTAGGTTGTCAATTTTAACTGGATGTGGTCTAAGAGGAAAAAAGGGAGAAAAGAGTTGAGTTTTTTTTCTGTGCCACCAAACAGAATTGCAAAAATAATGACTCTTTTTTTCAAACAGATTTGCCTTTGTCTGTTATTGGTCTGGCCAGTATAATGCCACCCCAAACTCACGTCACTGCTTAAGCCAGAGTTGGTGATTTAAGATACAGAAACAATCATGACTTTGTGTTGATATTGCCACAGTTCTTGCAATTTTTAGGCGAATCAACTATAAATGGCCTAACCTGATTCATATTTCATGCATTATTGATTTAACATGATGTAACTGTATGATTTCCAATTCTGTAGACTTGCTAACCTCGCAATAGTAAACCAACCTTGTGTCGACTCTGAGTACACCTGTGTTAAACATTTGAGCTCAAAGCCTATCCTGCTGTAAATGAGGAATTGTGTATTCAGCGTGCTGTGGCCTGGACAGCTGAACTCAGGTGTCTGTTCTGTTAGCCCAAGGCGAGAGAGCAGACAGGGAGAAAAAGGAGCTGAGCAAAGGTGCTGCACAGCTCTCCTGATAGATGAAAGATAAATGGACTGTATCAATCTGTTGCCCCCTCCTCCTCACCACTCCTCACTTCTCCTCTCCTCTTGCAATCCCTTTTTATTCTGTCTTATGCTCTCTTTCTCTTCGTAGGTACCTAATCCAAGAGAGAAGTCCATTTTGCTGGTGAAAATGATGACCTACATTGAGAAGCGCTTTCCTGATGACCTTGAATTGAATGCCCAGTTCCTGGACCTCGTTAATTACGTCTACAGGTAATTACGCCAATTAATCACAGGGTCTGCTGTCCACGCTGGCCCTCCCATCTATTGCCATTAGCAACAAGACTACGGCTGGTGGGTTGTAGGCCCGGTTTTGATTGCTACAGTTGGGGCTGTGGGTGTTTGGCGGCTGAGGGGCAAAAGGCATTAGGGGCCACCGTCACCCTGGGCAAGAGAGCATTTCTCCAGCGTCAAGAGCAATTCATCCTAGTGAGAACCCACAGGCCTAAGTCATCAGCAGTAGTTGCATCTATGCTGGAACACATGCAGTCCTTAATAGCTGTGGATTACTAAAGACCCACCAAGTTGTTTATTGTCGCGCTGCATTTCATGCTGTCTCATAAGGTAAATATAACAACGGTCTTGCAGCATTTGTCTGAAGCACTTTGGTATTTTATTTTTTTTTTCAGGGATGAGAACCTTTCAGGAAGTGACATAACATCCAAGCTGGAGCCAGCATTCTTGTCAGGGCTGCGCTGCACCCAGCCACTGATCAGAGCAAAATATTTTGAGGTGTTTGATTCATCAATGAAGCGACGAGTCTATGAGAGACTTCTGTATATTTGCTGCTCACAAAACTGGGAGGCCATGGGAAGCCACTTCTGGATCAAACAGTGCATCGAGGTACAGACACATATTTTATTGAAAAGAAAAGAGGAAAACGCATGAAAAATGTGAAAAATTAGTTTCATTTTTCTTGCTGGTTAGAGATGTACCAATATTTAAATTTTTGGAGAAACCTGCTAATTGTTTTTGACTAGTTGATGCAATATGTTATTGGACTACTATTTTTTTTAATAGTAAATATAATACATAAAGTATTAAATGAAACCTTAAATGTTGATTGATTATAAATGTTTAAAATAAAAATAAGATGCATAATAGAATACATTCTATAATAAATAATTATTATAAATACATATACTATTTATTTTATTTATTTAAATCAGCATTTTTGTTTTCATTTTTTATTTTATTTATTTAAATCAGCATTTTTGTTTTCATTTATCA
>RJVU01030023.1:1505421-1614019 GCA_003731715.1 Anabarilius grahami
AAAATTCAGCTTTGCATCACAGGAATAAATTACTTTGTCAAATATATTTAAATTGTACACAGTTATTTTAAATTGTAATAATATTTCACAATATTACAGTTTTTTACTGTATTTTTAATTAAATAAATGTAGCCCTGGTGAGCAGACGAAACTTCTTTTAAAAACATTAAAAATCTTAGTGGTTCCAAACTTTTGGACTGTACTGTGTATATATATATGTAATTAATTATATATATACAGTACAGTCCAAAAGTTTGGAACCACTAAGATTTTATATATATAAATATATAAATAACAGCCTTGTGGTCATTTTAAACTGACCAAGAAGATTGTGAGTGGGACAACCTAGCACAATGCAAATAAAACCAAATTACTAACATAGATCGAACCAAAATTACACCTAAGTTTTGTTTTGCATCTCTTAGGACAAAAACTCACTGTGAAATAATTGTTAGCTGTCAAAATGCTAAAATGATAAATAAAAAATAAAAAAACTGTTTTATGAAATTCATGAACATTCTGGACCATCTGTTATATTCTAATATATAATGTATAATGTAATAAAATAATCACAATTTTATGTTGATTTCCAGCTGTTCTAAAGAGCTGAACCAGTGGGAGCCTCTGACTGAGTACGGGCAATCTAAAGGCCATAACAACCCATATCTGGTGCTGGAGTGTGCTTGGAGAGTGTCCAACTGGGCCGCCATGAAAGAGGCTCTGGTGCAGGTAAACTCAGTACCACATTGCAATTAACACATAGGGCTTTAAGATTTGTGAGTAATTGTATGTTTTAATTGAGGTCTTTACTTTATCATACTTATCTGAATACTTGCCCTGTTACTCAACAAAAACCTAAAGCAATATGTTTTAGTAATAACCATCACTAAACGAAGTTCACAATCAGTCTATAGATACTTACACTACGGTTAAAAAGTCGGTACGATTATTTTAATGTTTTTGAAAGAAGTTTTGTATGCTCACCAAGGTAATTATTTGATGAAAAATAGCTTGGTCGACCAAAACATTTTTTAACCGGTTAGTCAAAGAAAAGTATAACATGCTTAATTCATGACACCTGCACGATCAATTGTATTTTTTCCTGATAACAGAGGAACCAACTTAAAATACATTTTTGGTCATATAGATAAGTGTAAAATATCATTCAAAACTGGGGTTTACTGGGGTCATTCAAAAAGGGTCTACTTTCAGTTGTGTAAACTCACAATTACAAGAGAACATGGTGCCTTCGTAAAATAAAGAAAACAAACAGGATGCACTTTCTGCCATCTAGAAAAAAGAAAACATGGAAATAGTGAAATAGTTTGAGAAACTGATTTGTGGAAACAGTATTATTTTCTAAATTCTTTGAAATAGATTTATGAAATAGATTGAATACATTTTTTTGTAAATCTTTACTGTCACTTTTGATCAGTTTAATGTGCTCTTTCTGAACAAGAGTTTTAATTTCTTTAAAAAATATGTATGTGTATATAAGGGCCTGTAAGATTTTTACCTAAAGTATGGGGTTTTTTGGCTAGAAACATTAGTAAAATTTGCACACACACTTCCAGTCCAGTAAGATTACTTGAAACCATAGTCATGACTTCACTGTAACACCCTAAATTATTTAAGTTTCACCATATTGCCAAATGCACCACCTTTTTTTTGCAGAAATACACACTTTTAACTGTGCTTGCCGAATTGTTTATGACTTCAGAATTGTAGCCTTGCCATCGTTGGGTAATTTATGGGCTTCACTTCTAAAACAAAGTAGAAAAAGTGTGCGATAGAGGCTGGACACATTATAAATACTCTTGGCTCTTGTTCAAGGAGACTTGGAACGAATCCATTCAGGTTTCTGTCCTAAGGTGACACCTAATTAAATTGTCCAGCCCAGCAACCCTCCCACTCCTCCTCCTCTTCCCTCTCTGTTCGCTTTGCATCTAATATTTACGGATACGTGCTTGAATAATTGCTCAAACATCTGCTGGGAAGTGATTTGTTTTCTCCGTTCCAGGGCAGGCTGCTTGGCAGCAGCAGTTGCTCTCAGGAAGTTTAAATGTCCCCTCTTTCAATTAAAGGCGGGTGGATAAGGCCAGCCCTGACGCAGGGTTATTTATCAAATGTCGGCCATGATAAGCGCACACTGACCATAGAGTGTAAATCCCTCCAAATCGTCATACTGCACAATACCAGCAACCTGTACCGTCTTTTTATTCTCCCTACGACCACCTATTTAGCTCAAATTGCTGTGTGCAACACCCACTGTGGAATAGGGTGACCAGATGACCATGAACAAAAACTAGGACACACATGCTGCTCAAATAACGGATTCAAGTTCAAAATCATTTATAGCAATCAAACTAAAGCTAAGATTAGCGTCCCGTCTGCAACCACATCAGGATGTGGGGCAAGGCTTGTAAAATCAAAACCAGTCACCAGTCAACCGTTCAAAAATCTAGGGTCTGTAAATGTTTTTTTGTTTTCTCCTCTGAGGACGACACATTAAATTGATCAAAAGTGACAGTAAAGACATATGTAAAGTTACATAAGAGTTCAGTAACACTTTACAATAAGGTCTCATTTGTTAACATTAGTTAATGCATTAACTAACATGAACTAACAATGCGCAATACACGTGTTACAGTATTAATCTTTGTTAATGTTAGTTAATAATAATACAGTCGTTCATTGTTTGTTTATGTTAGTTCACAGTGCATTAACTAATGTTAAGAAATACAACTTTTGATTTTAATGTATTGGTAAATTTTGAAATTAATATTAATAAATGCTGTAGAAGTATTGTTCATTCTTAGTTCATGTTAACTAAAGTAGTTAAATAATATTAACTAATGAAACCTCATTATAAAGTGTTACCAAGATTTCTATTTTAAATAAATGCCATTAAGCAGCAATATTAACCAGCACAACTGTTGTCAACATTGATAAAAATAAGAAATGTTTCTTGAGCAGCAAATCTGTATATTAGAATGATTTCTGAAGGATCAGTTATTTGAAACTGTTAGTAATATTTCACAATATTGCTGTTTTTACTCTTTTTGATCAAATAAATGCAGTCTCTGTGAGCATAAACCATTTTAAAAATCTTACGACCCCAAACTTTTGAATGGTAGTGTATGCTGATACAGCGGTGTTTCCTGTTTGAATCAGGTGGAGCTGAGCTGTCCAAAGGAGATGGCCTGGAAGGTAAACATGCATCGTGGCTACCTCGCCATCTGTCACCCAGAGGAACAGCAGCTCAACTTCATCGAGCGGCTGGTGGAGATGGCCAGCAGTCTGGCCATCAGGGAATGGAGGAGACTGCCACACATCGTTTCTCACGTTCACACGCCCCTACTGCAGGTGAGGACCGTCGCTGCATGAGCTGACAAACACCCTTTAACCAGACGTTTTCCAGCTGTAATTTAATGTTCTTGATGGTGTGTTTCACTTTTTCGAGCAGGGTAACTCAATCAGAGCACCACTAGCGATCTTATCTAAATTGATTGTCAATTTTAAATAATGATATCTCAAAATCCAAACATCTGGTCTGATATCACCGCTGACAAGCTAGAGACTCGGGCAATTTCATTTCATGTGTGAGTGTGTGACTTTATATAAACCCTTGTAGCAGAGAGAGTGGCTAAAGCAGACACTTTTCTTATAATTGCCTTTTTTGCTCTGCATTTTTGCACAATATCACTTTTTCCTTTGTCAGACCTGGTCCCTTCTTCCTCCCTCCCTCCCTCCCTCTTTTTGGCCCTTTGGCCCTTTCTAAAATGGCTGAGATAGTGTTGACTGCGCCATTGTGGTTCTCAATAGGCAGCTTGTATTAATATTCAACAGAAAGAACAGCCTCCTGACTGCCACACGCATAATCAGGCAGAGCACACAATGGGACGGAGCCGAGGTGATGTGTGCCTGTAGATTAGGGTAATGTGTGAGAGCTGTCCACGCACCACGTCCTCTGGGGACTGTTAGACTAGAAGCACTCTTCTTGAGCTCGGCTGTGGTGTGATGGCAAATATGACAGCCAAATTGAGGAAATGAGGCGTTGTTGTTGGAGATTGTGAATACACCACACAGGGTGTTATGGGTAATGGCTGATAGTTCTGTGGTCCACATGATTGAAGAGTTGGATATAGTAGATGTAATCAGAACATTTTGAATACAAGGGATTTTTGTTGCTTGATACTATTAGTGAATTTAATCTATATACCATAATCTATCAGTATTTTATGGTTATTAAAAAATATATTGTTTTAAATAAAATTTTAATTTATAATACTAATCTCCTTTTCTTTGTGAACTGCTTGTTAAAATGAAGAAACAAAGATGCTATGACATAATTATACACTAAATAATTGTATTTGCATTTTCTGAAGGAAATATCAGTGCTTGTAATGCAGAAAAAAGTGTTAAAGGGTTAGTTCACCCAAAAATGAAAATTCTGTCATTAATTACTCACCCTCATGTCGTTCCACAACCGTAAGACCTTCGTTCATCTTCGGAACACAAATTAAGATATTTTTGATAAAATCTGATGGCTCAGTGAGGCCTGCATTGCCAGCAAGACAATTAACAATTTCAATGCCCAGAAAGCTACTAAAGATGTATTTAAAACAGTTCATGTGACTACAACCTTAGTTGGTTCAACCTTAATGTAATGAAGTGACGAGAATACTTTTTGTGTGCCCAAAAAAAAACAAAATAACGACTTTATTCAACAATATCTAGTGATGGGCAATTTCAAAACACTGCTTCATGAAGCTTGTAAGTTTTACGAATCTTTTGTTTTAAATCAGTGGTTCGGAGCGTGTATCAAACTGCCAAAGTCACGCCCTCAATGGTGAACCATGGAAATTTCAAAACACTTAAGACGTAACGACGCCTCGTTTACTGAAATCACTTGACTTTGGCAGTTTGATATGCGCTCCAAACCACTGATTCGAAACAAAAGATTCATAAAGCTTTGAAGCTTCATGAAGCTGTGTTTTGAGATTGTCCGTCACTAGATATTGTTGAATAAAGTCGTTATTTAGTTTTTTTGGCGCACAAAAAGTATTCTCGTCACTTCATAACATTAAGGTTGAACCACTGTAGTCACATGAACTGTTTTAAATACGTCTTTAGTAGCTTTCTGGGCATTGAAATTGTTAATTGTCTTGCTGGCGATGCAGGCCTCACTGAGCCATCGGATTTTATGAAAAATATCTTAATTTGTGTTCCAAAGATGAACGAAGGTCTTACGGGTGTGAAACGACATGAGGGTGAGTATTTAATGACAGAATTTTCGTTTTTGGGTGAACTAACCCTTTAAAATGTAATCTGTAGATGATGCGTGCAAATTAAACTTGATTGTAGGCTGTGTGCTGAAAGAAATTTTTTTAAAATGAAATGTATATATTCTTTACATTTTAATGAAAAAATAAAAGTGAAAATATGCGTATAAAAATAAGTTTAATAAGCATAATAAATATGAAATATTCAATAACTTTTTTTTAAATATATTTTTTGCTCCTCTATTGATATGGCATATATGAATTTAGTACGCATAATGTACAATGAAATACCAAATAATGAATTACAATTAATTATGCAAATGTGACATCAGCACTAAGATACATTTCTGGTCATTCAAATTTTAAGATTTCATTCTTTAATTTATCTATGCATTTAAGTGATTCAGACTGAAGTTTAATACTTCTTATTAGTGTAAGAAAACAACCAGCTGTTATTAACATACGTTAATGGCCACAGTTTAGTGGCTGTTTTAGTCAGGCCTTCAGAAATTCAGTCTTTGCCCCAGAGCCATTGACATTAGTGATAATTGAATTTACTGATAATTGAATCTGTTTACAACTGCATGCCTTAATGCAACCATACAGAAGAACCAAGTCCAATAAGAGATGGGAGAGGCAGACAGGAGCCGTGAGACAGAGAGAGTGAGAACGCCACCAAGTTTAAAATGGCTCGTAATTACTTTTCTCCATCAGATAGTGTTTGATTAAATACCTGCAAGAAAATTAAATTTACATGATGAATGGGCACTCAGAATGAAGGTTATAATGTGCCATCAGCTGATATTAACAGATAATTGTGAAAAATATTGTATTGCCTAATTTATTTTGTTTTGGGGGGATTTGATTTGGCAAGTCCATGGACTGATTTGAGACATTTATCTTGTAAAGCAGGCATTACTATTGAACGGATTGTTTTTGGATGCGTGTATGTGTGTTCACGGGCATAATTCATTATCATGGCTCAAGCTACTCATCGTGTGCGTAGTAAACCATCATGTTGTAAATCACCTTGTAAGTGCCAGACTCCCTCCCTCATGTCTTTCTTTTCCAATTCATAGAAGAGATTAAAGATCTATGTGGCATTTTGGTTAAGAGTGCAGGGTGTGTTTACCATCTGATATGTTAAGGTCATGCATCGGTAGTTTGTGAGGAATGAGTAGCATTTTTTTTTTTGGGTCACCGTGGTCTGTGTCCTCTGCTGGTGTGGTCTAAGTGTCGTCTGAGAGCGTGATTAGGCATTATGGGAATAGATGCTTCACTTGTGCGCTTCCCTCTCTCTGCCCGTTCTCTGAGTAAATGGCTTTTAAGATACTTTGATCCATCCATTCGTTCAGCCACCTCGAGACTTCGTTTCTCTATTTCTTTTTCTTTCTCAATAGGAATCATAAGCCTGTAATACATTCGCAGTAATGGATTTCGGAGTGCTTTGTGTGTGTGTGCGATTGTGTGAGTGTGTGTGTGTGTGTCTGGGTACCCTACGTTATGGGGACCAAATGTCCCCACAAGGATAGTAATACCAGTAATTTTTGACCTTGTAGGGACATTTTTCTTTTTTTTTTAGTCCCCATGAGGAAAGTAGCATATAAAACTAATTTAAGGTTGTTGTTTTTTTTTGTGTTTGTGTATTTGTGAGTAAGTTAGCGTGAGTGAGCATGCAAGCGCGAGTGTGGATGTGCAAGTGAGTGTGATATATGGATTCTTGGGTAGCTAGCCCTCAGAACTAAACTGAGCAGGAGCTTTGAAGAGAGCTTGTTGCATCTTACTGTTCATGTTTATTATTAACTACACTGAGATTCTCATCTGTTTATTCCTGGATTATTCTTATTCAGGCAGCCCAGCAGATTATTGAGCTACAGGAAGCTGCTCAGATAAATGCAGGGCTCCAGCCTGCCAACCTGGGCCGCAACACCAGCCTCCACGACATGAAGACCGTGGTGAAGACCTGGAGAAACAGGCTGCCAATTGTCTCAGATGACCTCTCCCATTGGAGCAGCATTTTTATGTGGCGGCAGCACCACTACCAGGGTATGCAAGGATGTGGCAATGAATTCCAGTGACATTCTGATTCATCATTTTATATATACAATTTTATTATTTTTTTTCTTTTCTTCTGCAGCCATTGTGACCGCTTATGAAACTAACGCGCAACATGACCCAAACACTAACAATGCCATGCTTGGAGTGCATGCCTCCGCATCAGCCATTATTCAGTATGGGAAGATCGGACGGAAGCAAGGCCTGGTCAATGTGGCTTTGGACATTCTGAGCCGTATCCACACCATCCCCACCGTACCTATTGTAGATTGCTTCCAAAAGATCCGTCAGCAAGTTAAATGCTACCTGCAGTTGGCTGGAGTCATGGGCAAGAATGAATGTATGCAGGTGAGTGAACTTTAAGCACAACTGCATATTTTCAAAATCGACTAGTCATCGATTTCCCTGAGTAACTACTCAACTAGTACTCTTCAGGAAGACCTGTATAATTACTGTTGTTTTGTGTTCACCTGACCCTGATGAGATGCATTTCTTACAGAGCATTCTGTATTCAAAAGCAAGAGGTGTGGTCACATTTACCATTGTTTGGTGAATTTTTGTGGGTAAAATACAGTCATTATAATGGGAATACACGTAATTAGGATTTTCGCATACGGGCGAAAGATTTCCGCTTGCAGATTTTGCTGTTCATTCAAGTTAGTCACAGATTTGCCACGTTAACCAACATAAAGCAGCTTGGTTTGAAATTGACTTCACTATTGAATTGCTACAGTCAGTATTCAGTATCGACACTGGACATTTTTGACTACTAAATTTTGCTAATGCAACTGCAGCTTTAAAATTAACCTTACTTTCATGTTATAAGTTAAACAGACGTTACATAAAACTTAGTCTTGTCAACATTTTGGAAATTGTTTTTGTGTTCATTGAGATATTGTTTAAAATGTTACTTTTTAAAGGGGGTATACTCATTTACGCTGAGCACTGTATGTCCAAGTGAAACAGTTTCTTGAATGAGAAAAAAGTTAAGGGCAGGACTTGATTTTTGTCCATCAAGAATTGATTGGTTTCTTTTATCATTGTTTGCAAATTGCTGCAATCTCATGTGAGTGACAGGTTGCTGGATGGGAGGGATTTTTGTCCAGCCATTACACCTGTACACACGTTATCAGAGAAGAGATGTGTTGTAAGGGGGAGGGGAAGTTATTGTTTTTGATTAAAGATTAAGAGGGCACATTCATTTAAAAAAGAAAAAGATGCGCACAGATAAATCATTTATAATAAACGTTGCAGCATTACATTAGAAAAATAACAATTGTCAATTTTGATTCCATGGTGACTAGAATAGACGATTCTGTACACAAAAGCCAAATACAGTATGTGCATCTGAACGTCATTTGGCTGTAGCTATTTGAAGAAGATTAATTTAAATACAATGAATTTTTTAAAAATCCAATACTTTACAATAAATTTGTATTTTATACCCTTTATTTTTTCTCAGCATTTAATTATTATTCTTTACACTCTAACAGAATGATTATATATATTTTTTTGGTGCTGTCAATCTGACTTCCTCTATACCAAATCTAGTTTACTTTGTTGACTCACCTGCTGATTTTGCTGTTAGCCGGACTCTCTTAATCCAAATAACGCTGCTCTCATTACGGTGAGAATGACTGCGGTGCTGTCACAGTAAGGAATGCATTCCAAACAGTGTAAGGAATGGGCTGCTTGCTGCAGCATTCGCTTAAGCCTGATTAATGGAGCTGCCTCAACTGAGCTCAAGTCATTAAAGTACCATTGGATTTAATAAGTCTCTCTCTCTTTCTCTCTCTCTCTCTTTCTCAGCTATCACTTGGACCTGTTCTGTTCTCTTTATCATTTCTCTGGCACACTTTAAGCCACTGGCTCTCACCTGAGAGTCTTAGATTGAGCTACAGAGATGTCTACAGCAGATATACTCTGTTGTCAGTGGTGTTGACTTTTGATGTATAGGAATTCTAGGTTAGAAAACTACACATTGGTCCAACAAATTAAACTCATTGTTTTTGAGGGATGTAGAATCACAAATTTGTACCTGTAAAATACTTTGAGGAATTTTAAATGCAATCATTGTTATTGTATTGTCAGGGTCTAGAGGTGATTGAGTCCACTAACCTGAAGTACTTCACCAAGGAGATGACCGCCGAGTTCTACGCTCTCAAGGGCATGTTCTTAGCCCAGATCAATAAGTAAGAGTTGATCCCTGGCTTTGTTCATTTTCTCTCCTTTTCTGCCTGTCACTTTGAGGCTTCTCCTTATCACCCTCATTCACTCTTTCTTTGTCTTTAATTGACACCGCTCTCGTTATCTTTGTTTTGTGCACAAGTCTGATTTGGTCTGACAATAAAGAATCGGAAATGGCGAGATCATTAAGAGCTCACTTTTTAAAATGAACAATTCTGACAAAGAATCATTATGGAGAGGAAAGATAAACATCTGTGTGTGTGCATGTGTTTGTGCCACTAATCATCACTCCTAAAACTTTATTCCAACAATGAGGTCAGAACAGTCGTTAACAGTCAGTATGAGAATATGATGAGTAATTAACTTTATATAGCATGTCTGCGGCAGAGGATAATGACACTGAACTCATGATGAGTGATTATCTACTGTCATATTTCTATTGACTGGCATTTTCACGAGTCACTCTGATGAGAATCTGTCATGTAATTGGTTTATATCTCAGAATACTGTAGTTTTAACCACCTACAAGATATTTAAACAAACAGATATTTGTTTAAACAAACAGCCCTGAAAGGATTTCAAGATAACAGACAGGAGAAATCTGTAAAAACATCTCACCTCTCAGTGGACAGGGGTCAGCATGGGCACCCTGACTTTCTGCGGCATACGCAATGAACTGCGATGCACTGTGTATTCTGACACCTTTTTATCAGAACCAGCATTATCTTCTTGAGCAATTTTGAGCTACAGTAGCTCGTCTGTTGGATTGGACCACACGGGCCAGCCTTCGCTCCCCACGTGCATCAATGAGCCTTGGCCGCCCATGACCCTGTCGCCGGTTCACCACTGTTTCTTCCCTGGACCACTTTTGATAGATACTGACCACTGCAGACCGGGAACACCCCACAAGAGCTGCAGTTTTGGAGATGCTCTGGAGATATATTCAATCATGCTACAAACTGACATGAAAAGATTACAATTCTTACCATTTACAATAATTTGTTTACAAATATATAGTTTAAAAAAGAACAAATGAAGAGTTCAGATGCAAAACCCGCTAAACGCCACCTCTTGTCAAAAATGAGATGATGATATTGAGTGAATGCTCTCTGCACGTAGTATACATTCATCAAATACTTTTTTTTTTCAAATCCGCTTAATCCAAGCGTCAGTCCATTCAGAAATACCAGTTCATTGGCAGAAACCGCTAAACGGCACTTCCCTTTGTCAGCAAAAGCCTCTACTCCACAGAACCACCAATCGGAAGACGCAAATCGAAACATATGATTTCAAGATGAATGAACCACATGGACTTAGCTGGTTTTGCAGCAGAAGACAGTCAAATTTGTTAAATACCAATGAATTGATTAAAGTGACTTTTTAATTTTTTTTTGAAAATAAGGCATTTCAATAACTGGCTAATAACCTTTTCATTGCATTTAAAGTGAAATTACTGAACCTAAACAAACCTAAGCCTGGTAAAAAAAATGCTCATTGAAAAGAAAACATGTGAGATGGACTTAGAGGTTTTTGCAATGGAACACTTCAAACTAGGATTTTTTTTTGTCCAGTTTTCTTTAATTATATTTATTTTTATAACTCTATGTAATTTAAAATAATTATATTTTCTATAATAAGTTTGTAATAATTGTGTAAAATAATTGTATTATTTCAAAACCGCTTGTTTTTGAAGAATGGCAAAAATATATATTTTTTTTTTTTCATAGAAGAGGTGAATTCAAAAAATTGTTAGTATGAATTGCATTTATTTTTTAAATAATTTTTTATGTCCAGATCAAAACAGCATTGCCATTGTCTAATAAAAAGATATTGATAACAACATGCTCTTTTGCAACATTATAGTGTTATATACGCCTTGCTCTTTTCCTCCTCATGGGTGAATTGATGTGGGCCCGACACTGGATTGAAATAGCTTATTAAATACACATGCTGAATAATTAACTCAATAGCAATTTGTGAAATCTCTGTGATCAGCAGAAGTTTCCCCCAGCCTCAGCAGAGCCTAATGTAATCATTACATTTTCACTCTCTATGAATATTAACGTAGGGATTTGATAAAGCAGCAGAGCTGTCGGAGGAAGATGTTTGACACTTGACTGGGCGTGGGGACTTATGTGCTCTCTAGGCCCGACTCTCAGCAAAGGCCATGAGCAGAAACATATTATACATGTCCACGACTGACGAGATGCTTCAGTGAATTTGGCCTCCCCAGACTCCCGTTGCAATCAAGTGTAATTCTGTTGCTTGCCACATACTCATTAAAAGTTCCCATTATATGAGATTGGTTTAGTAGGTGTGTCATATGGTAACATTTAGAGATGGTGATGGTAAGAACAGAGGCTTCAAGCACAGATTATGAGTCCCATCCAGTTCTTTCAGTCCCTTTTTATAAAGCCCTTTACGAGCCTTTCTCAACTTCTATTCTTAAACTGCTTCTATAAAAGGACCCTAGAAAAAATGCTCTTGGGGGACAAATTCTCAAAGCTCTAAAACGGCTGATGAAACAAAAATAATGGACCCAGTCAGCTAATTTCAGTTAGGTGCTGGCCAACTGAATAGTTTTTTGAAGTAATAGTGTTTCTCCTCGAGTTTTTTCTATCAGAAACTTCTCAAACTGGACATATAATTATGATAAATTTTACGTGCCTCCTGTTTACCAGTTCACCTTTGGCAGATATTTTACTGACTCAAGCTTAATCCTCCAAATTGCTCATATTCTTTACATTCTTGAGATATCAAGATTGTAATGATCAGAACTGACATGTTCCTCGCTCATTCAATTTGTTGTCTTATCTCTTCTACCAGGTCTGAGGAAGCAAATAAGGCGTTCTCTGCTGCAGTGCAGATGCATGATGTTCTGGTGAAAGCCTGGGCTATGTGGGGAGACTACTTGGAGAACATTTTTGTCAAAGACCGCCAGCCCCACCTTGGCGTCTCTGCCATTACCTGTTACCTACATGCTTGCCGCCATCAGAACGAGAGCAAGTCACGCAAATACTTGGCCAAGGTAAGATCTCCTCTCTTACCCCCTTTCCACCAGCACGAACCGGGTGCTAGTTCAGAGCTAGTGCTAGTGCCAGTTCAGAGTTGGTTCAACTGACGAGCCTTCTAAGAACCGGTTTGCCTTTCCACCGGCTAGAGAGCAGTACAGAGCCAGGTCTTACGTCACTGTATACGTCTCATATTTCACAGCAAAGCTAGCGCCGCAGCGCCAAACACATCAGGCTCATTTGGGATGCATCGGCTTCTCGCATAGCGATCGGCGCATGACATCAAAGCTCCGCGAGAAAGATCCAAAAGCAGAAGGAGTCATATGCTCTACAAACGCTCCCGTGGATCCGCGGCACCCGCCGAAATCGGTCCGCGCTGCTCCAATGCATCTCGAACAAGCCTTCTATCAACAATCGCGGATGTTTCACTACTGTTGATGCTCATGGCTTTGCGAACCTACATCGGCATCCAAACGCGGCTCGCCGTAATTTGCATATAGACGGAGATTACAATCGAGCTGCTATTAGCTCGATTAGCTGCTATTTCAAAAATGGTGGTCACAAGTTTCTTGTTGGTCACGGTAACCCCGCCCCCAGCCCCTGACGCAAGCGGTTCTTACCTCTAGCCCAGCAATGTTTTGGTGCTACTTACGAACCACTTTTCCTGGTTCGGAGCTGTTGCTTTGTGTGTCGAAAGACAAAGAACTGATTTGAAACTAGGCTCTGGCCTCAAACTGCCTTGGTGGAAAAGGGGTATCTCTTGCTGACCTCATTGAGTTGTCCAGGTTTCTTCCACCAATGAGGGCCACACAGACCACAGGGTGAGAACCCCCTGCTGGCCTCACTAACACCTCTTCCAGCAGCAACCTAGTTTTCCCAGGAGGTCTCCCATCCAGGTATTAACCAGGTTCAGCCCTGCTTAGCTTCAGTGGGCAGCCAGTCTTGGGCTACAGGGTGATATGGCTGCTGGCCATATGAACACTATCACTTGGGAATAAGGTCTCTAGTGTTCTACTTCAGCACTATCGTTTAGGAATGAAAATAAGATCTCTTGTGCTCTAGCCTGTTGTGCAGCAATAATTAGACTCCAGACAATGTCTTCGACTATGCTTTAATCATGGCCGGGAGGATCTCGGATCAGTTTCTGAGAATTTCCCCCTGACAAAGAGAGTACAACAGTTTTTATAGAATAGGAGCATGGCAAAGGTGACATGATTCATTACGTCATTTTTCGACAATATGATTGATTCTTCATATGTATATTTCAGCAAAGCTTTCTGTTACTAGATAAAAGCAAATCTGGACTTCTTGATTACTTCACCTTTGTTACTCAGTCATGAGGTTATATATTTAGACAGCTGTCTAGTTTTATTTCCCTTTTTGTTGTATTCAGACATGATTCAGACACACTTTGGCCCAAGTGTTGGGGACATCCAGTTGCACCAAGTCTGGCTTTAGTTTTCCTTTGTAGCTTCTTTGCCTTATTTTAAGGCTGGCAACAGTTAATGTGCCAAATTTCAGTTAGATTAGTGTTATTTTCAGTTAATAAAGACATTTTGTTTTAGTTTTTGTTAATAATGATAACACTAGTAGCCTACAACAATGAGACAGCTGCATAAACCAACCAATAAAACATCAAGAACTACTGATCAATGGCCTATCATACTGTGTAATCTAGATGTCAACATGCACTTAGTGATTTACTTGTCAAAAACTGGCAAAAATGGTTGGTAGAGATGCACAGAGCATGTCATAATAGGATGGCATCTTCTTTGACAGGCCTGTAATTAGTTTTACCATTAAACCTATTTTCCATAAAACATAGGCAAACTCTGTGCTTGTTTGTGGTCCAGTAAACCCATTCTGCTCAGATGGCTTTGTTAAATGGGGGCATATCTGTCACCGTGTGCCATTTCTGAATTAATGCAGCTGCGGCGGGGGGGATGCACTGCATTCAGACTGATGAACCTCCAATGATGGATGTAATTATATTATTAGACTAGATGATGGGTTTTGTATGGATACTATATACATGGCAGTCTGCTCTCTGTCGAGTACTGTACACTAGATCAAACAGCTCCATTTGGCTTTTTCCTTTTTTCCAGCATGGGTTTGAATGCATGGAGCACTTTAGATTGTGTCTGGAGTGCTGCTGGCCACTGAAGCTTTAGAGACTGTGGCGTAGTTTACACGTGATTAATGAGAGTAGCTGCTCACTGATTATCAGTAATTATCCGAAAGCCGTGTGGCCTGGGCTGTCCAGTGCTTAATGTCTTCATCAGGCCTCAGCAGAGATATGAAGGTTCATCTGTTACCATCCCTCTAGCCACCATACCGGAGCCCCACCAACAATAGCAAAAAAAGGCAGCAGCTGACTGGTGGGAGTGAAGCGGTCGAGATGATTTTACAAGCCATTAAACCCTTGAGTAGCTATTTCAAGGAGCTGATGGGCCTCATCTTCAATCGCTGACATAGTTTTAGTTTAAAATGAAAACGTTACCTGTTCAGTCCCACAGGTTGATGAACATTTCATCCATGAATGTTTGTGCCAGAGATTGAAAAAAAAATTGACTTTGAGACTTGACTTTTTAAATTAGAGGCTTGTCTACATGAAGAGGTATTTTTCACATTAACGCAAAGAAAAAAAGAGAATTTCTAATTTGAGTGTTTACAGAAAATTTGCCTTTAAAAAAAAAAATGTATCCCTCCTAAATATTTTAAATAGTAAATTTATTTTAAAATGTATTATTCATTTTAAATGTCCATAGCATTAAATATAAATATAGATAAAGAAATTAGATTGACATTTTACTTAAGCATAAGTCCTGGCTGTTTCTATGAAAATCTCTAGACATATTATATATATTTTTAAATACATTAAATGAATTGTCCTTCAGCAGGGTTTATAAAATCAAAACTATTACCAAAAGAGACTGACTCTCTCTTCTTCTTCTTCAGGTGCTGTGGCTGTTGAGTTTTGACGATAAGAACACCTTGGCCGACGCTGTAGACAAATACTGCATTGGAGTGCCACCTATCCAATGGCTGGCCTGGATCCCTCAGCTCCTCACGTGTCTGGTGGGCTCAGAGGGGAAACCTCTCCTCAACCTCATAAGCCAGGTTGGATTCCTCACCACATTACCTTTTCTTAGCAGCACATTCATGCTTGATCTATCCATCTAATCAAGATTTTCTTCTGCTGTCTTTAATAAGAGACAGTCTTCATTCAGTCCCCTCATTGTCAAATTCATAGTTTACTGGTTCCCTTTTTAAATATTTATGCAAAGCATTGTTATTGGGTTAATATCAAACACTCTCCAACTGTGGGAACAGAATCACCAATTAAACAAGAGACTAATTTGCCCTCCTTGGAGTATTATTTCCAAGCCATTTAAAAAGCTCCTAAACTTCAAAGAGGAAACAGCTGCTCCAAGGGCCCAAAGAAAGGGGGAGAAAAAGGAGATGGAGGAGAGAGATCTGTGTACTTAACCCACGTAAAAAAATCCCTAAATCCCTCTCTCGTTCACCGACACGTTCCAAACAGGTTTTGCATGCAGCTCGACCATCTCTTTTCTCACGTACACATGCCAGACCAGCGACTTCTAATCTCTCCATTTCAGCGCTGACGCACCCGTGCAGTGGAAATGCTTCGCTTTGAGATTAAGTGCACTTGAGTCCCTGATAAGCACCAAATGAAATGGATATATTTGCACACCATAATCTCAATTAATGGAGTTGTCAAGGCTGTTTTAGGGATGACAAGTCTCCTTGTTGAAAGATCTTTGGGGTCTGATCTAAGTCAGCGATGACGAATGAAAGGTAGATGTTTTGTAAAACTCTTGATTTTCAAGTGAAATCTCCAGCGGATGGAGCACCTTTATCTCAGGTTCTGAATTATTTAGCTGTGCTCCAGTTGGCGGGATGTTTTAAAAACGTTTGGTGAAATATTGATGAAGGTGAGCTGTGGGGTGCCTTGAGATGAAACCGAGGCGAGGGAAAACTCAACACCTTTATGCACGCAGACACCCATCACATGGCAGCACTCCCACACCCTAAAATATGATGAGAATTCTCTCCAATTTTAGGGATGATCTCTTCCCCTTTTGCCTCGTTCATTTTTAATGCGATACTTAACAAGCTCTTAACAGAAGGTCTTGGCCATGGCTGCTTTTCATGTAAAAGCCCATCTGGACTCTGAGGTGTCTCTTTACACCTAAAGGCCAGCCTGCTTTCCGCCGTCTGCTTGACAAAGATCGTGTTTCTACTCTAATGGGCTGCTTGAGCTGGGTGCTGTGAGACCTGAGAGGGGCTGCGGGCGGTTTGAGAAAGGAGCGCTGTCTGACGCCTTCATATTTGTCTTCATCCCCCCTCACACTGGTGTGGACAACATTCACACCCCTCACAGATATTGCAGTGCCAGGAGAGAAAGAAGAGAGGAACAAGTTGATAAGTGTGTTTTTGGGACTATTACATAACAATAAAAGGATCCAAAGATTGGGTTATGAGTCAGACTCCTCTGTTTGTTGGATTTAAAGTTTAGAGACTTTTTTCTAAACGTGAAATAGACCTCACAACTTAGTGCTTTGATTACAGCTTAAATATGTGGTGTGTAATTGAATTGCAAAGATACAGACTGTTTCCCAAACACTTCAAATCAAAAATTGATTGTTTGAAAACATACCTTTGGTTAAGCAAGTGTTGCCATGTCGTGCCACTCAAAAAACAAAAAATGTATATGTATGTATGTATGCAGGGCAAAACATTTTTTTACTTTTTGCCACACCTGCCAATGTCCGGTGACTTAAAGGTGCAATATGTAATTTTGTGTCTGCTAGAGGTCGCTAGAGGCCTATTCAAAACAAAGGCGTAGCTTGATGATGCCAAGCTTGAGCACGGAATCTTGGGACATGTGGTCTTCACCTCAACGGCCGGTGGAAAAGAATTGAGATAGGACTCGGGAAGAAATCATGTTCATTGATGCGATTATTAACGTTACTGTAGTATGAAGCAGAGCAGGACCGAGTGTTGTGGGAGCTGAACGAGGCCGCTGGAGCGATTGCGCAACATACGCCGCGAGCAGCAGAACTTTTATTATGCCACAGTCGCCGGTGCCGCTTCCGCTATTCCGGTTATGAGTATGAGGTAACACAGCGCTGTTTATCATTTGAGTGTGTTGAAAATGATGTCATTATGTTACTCTATGTTTTCGCTCAGTGGCTGCTGTGAGACACTTGTTGCACACTGCAGCAAGCTAGATTTTAGAATATCCTATTAAATGCTGGATGGCTTGTGTTGATAAATGGCATGCAAATAATTTTAAAACGTATTGTATGATGGAGAAAATGCTGTATTACTGTTACTAAAAATAAAACTGCATCTGATTATGCTATGTTAACTACTTCACAAAATAGTGTTTTTCTCTGAGGCATGGTACTCACAAAAAAATCTAGAAAATTTGATTTAAACAAGACCTAAATGTGTTGAGCTATATAATAATAATTAGTTTTCTGTCTATAAATATATCAAAACTGTTGTTCCCTTGCCTATTAAAACATGTAATATATTAAAGCGTCTTTGTTGTTTCCATGGTTTCTACAAAATAAAACTGGAAACCAAGGGTAACATGGGTATGACAGAATTGACAGGCGACTCCTCACACGTCCCGGAGCCTTGGTTAAAATTGCAAAATTTTTTTTTACGATTTACAAATAGTTGCAAACATTTAGGATATTGTAAGTACTCAAGTGAACAAAATATATAACACTGGCATAGTGGTTTTTGAATATTTTACTGCAAAATTCTTACATATTTACCGGCCATAAATATTTTTTACCTGCCATAAAACTGATTTTGCAAAAACAGACAGTTATGACACCAACATTTTAGATACCAGTGAAAATTCACAATTCTATATTCCAATTTCAATTCACCGTAACTATACAGTAACTATAGATAACTAAAATGATATACAGTGCTTCCCACAGATTTGAAATTTACTTGTGGTGGTAGCCAGGTGAAAAATCCTCATTACCCACAGCACAAAAATGGTCTACTACATGTGACAAACAACAAATAATGTTATTTTCAACAACATTTTTATTTATTGAAATTCATTTTAATTACATAGGCTACTATTACATTTAATTAAATACTAATATTATGCAATTATGCATTGTAAATTATGCAAAATTACAGCATTTATATGGTAGAGTTCTGTTTGCTTTAGCATATAGTGTATCTCTCAGTGAATGGGACACACATTTTACTGATACTAGTAAAATCTTTATAGAATAATACGTGTCAAATGTTCTTAGTCTTTTCTTCCTGTTGGGGAGCATCCCAGCCAGAGACTACAATAGTTTACTATGAATTAAATGGAAATCAATTTAAATACAATTTATTATGTAACCAAAAATACCACTTTTAATTATAAACAAGCCCAAAATACACAGTGACTTTTATTTTGTAATGTCTATAATATTGCGGGCTGATCCTTCATTTGAGAGAGAGAAAATATGCATTCTTACAAACATCTTTAAAACATATTATATAAAGGCCATAAAGTAGACTTTGTCATAATTCATCAACTCGAGTTCATTAGCAAGCGCTTGGCATAAATGTGTGCTATACCCATATGCGCATCATTGAAGCAGTCTGAACTGAAGCGCTGTTGTGTGAGCCTGTAGAATGCGCAACAGCGCCACCTTTGTGACATATCCCCCGCGTCTCTGCAGCGCACATAGGAATATCAGTGGGAATAAACAGTTCTCGTGCACACAGAACGAGCAGGTACGAAACACGTAGGGCGAGGGGAGATTTTCTACTAGTTATTCGATTGCGGATGGTTTCGTTATCTCAAGCGGATAAAAAAAGTACAAGAGGATAAAAATGATAAAAACAAAAATGTCTCCAAGTAAAGAATAAGTGTGGGAAGCTATAACTATCTATATTAGTGTCCACAATAATGCATGTTATCATTCTGTTTATTCTATACTGTCTGGTGCTTTAAATGTCCAAGCTCTTTAAATCAGGATGAATTCTGATTGGCTGTCATTGTTTTTAACGTTCATTAACTGTAAAAAAAAATTCTGAAAGTGATTCCAGCGACATCGTTTCTCTGTGCCATTATTGTTATAGTTTTTATATTTAGAATAGTTAGATTGTTACAGCTATATCTTATAGTTATCATCCTTCCTGGGATATTACTCGTGATCAACCCTGCGCTAACGTTAATTAAAAAAGACTTGTTCTTAATGCCAGTGTATCAGTGCTGTTTTGATAAATACATGAGCTTTTGGGCTAAAGCATTAAACAGCCTGAAACTTCTCTCTGTGATGCTGTTCAAGGACACAGCAGATCTCCGAAAAGGAGAAAGTGTACACTTGGGCTTGACAAGCTTTTAGCGAGTGTCATATTGAGCCATGGTTTTAATCTGCCCTTGATGTTTGTCCATCTCATTGCTTTCCCCCTACGGTTTCATTTTCAAAAGCCTGCACTATCACAGAGAAGTTTCAAAACATGTCAGCACAACGTTTCTCACTCTCATTCTGACCCAAGCCCACAGGGACGATCTGAAATGTAATCTGCAACTGTTTCTCTTAGGTGGGACGTGTCTACCCTCAAGCAGTGTACTTTCCGATCCGAACCCTGTACTTGACGCTGAAAATCGAGCAGAGGGAGCGCTACAAGAGCGGTATGACTAGAGTTTTCTCAGAACATTCACATTGAACAATATAAAGTACTACAAAAGTCAATCTTTTTTCCTTCATGTGCTTTTGTCTCTCTTTTTTCCTCAGACTCTGGCCAGCAGCAGCCCAGTTCGGCGGCTGCCCAGACCCACTCTGCGTCTGACCCGGGTCCCATCCGTGCCACCGCTCCCATGTGGCGCTGCAGCCGGATCATGCACATGCAGCGTGAGCTCCACCCCACCCTGCTTTCCTCTCTGGAGGGTATCGTGGACCAGATGGTCTGGTTCAGGGAGAACTGGCATGAGGAGGTGAGTGGTTTTGTGTGTTAAAGAGAGGGTTTTTGTATTCCAAAGGTGAGGAGCTACCTCTTAAAGCACATCAGCCCCGAGCGCAAGTTAAACATGACATAAATGCGTTTTCTGTCCGGTTTGCTTACGTTCTTTAGTCTCATGCCGCATGCTCTCGTACACGTAGCTGTTTTCAGAGGGCCGGCTGACCAGATGAAAGCTGACAGAGGGGAACGATTGGGGCTCAGTGAGGCTGAAAAGTGGTTTTGCAGTGCAGGTGGACATTGGCGCTCCAGTGCTAATCGGGCTTTGGCGAGGGGCTCGCCGTGATTGATGGGTGAGGGGAATGTAGACTGAACGTGGGGAGATTGGATTGCTGTGACAGGGCTGATGCGGTGATGCGTCGAGGCTGGACAGGGACGCAAGAGCCCCACTCCTTTGGGACGCTTAGGGCCAGACGGCAGAAGAAGAGGACAGAAAAAGGGCGAAGAAAGAAAGTTTAGCAAGGGGAACTGGAGGATGAAAGAAATTGGCATTGAGAGAGCTCAGTGAAGTAAAACGTGGGTTTAATTTTCCAGACATTGATGAAGTGTAGTCCCAGACTAAATTAGTCTGTTAATGGTGATCTTCTTCACTTGAAGTCTAAGCTTAATCTCTGAAGCAGAGATCGGTAGAGGCAGGCTTTTACTGATCTCTCTGGTGAACATCTTCGTCTCTGAAGGATTTTTAGTATTATCAAAATAGCAAATTGGATTGAATATGTGGGAATGGTGTTATCCTTCATGGTAAATTGATAAAAACTGGTTAACCATTCATCCTTGTCTCTTGGTTTCTCATCTTTCCCTCATTTCCTTCCTCAGGTTTTGCGGCAGCTCCAGCAGGGCTTGGCGAAATGCTACTCGGTGGCATTCGAAAAGAGCGGCGCTGTGTCTGATGCAAAAATCACTCCACACACACTCAACTTTGTGAAAAAGCTGGTCAGCACATTCGGCGTGGGCTTGGAGAATGTCTCTAATGTGTCCACCATGTTCTCCAGCGCCGCCTCAGAGTCCCTGGCCCGCCGTGCTCAAGCCACCGCTCAAGACCCTGTGTTCCAGAAGATGAAGGGCCAGTTCACCACAGGTCAGAAAACCCACAATTAAATTCTTGTGCATGTTATTTTACATAGAAAAATGTCTTTAAGCTAGGTGATATTTTTGTACCTCTCAAGTTATGAAATGCAATTTTCTCCACATCTGAAACTAACATAACAAAGAGTAGATGAGGATACAGGGTCTTCCTACAGTCATTTAATTACAGAAAAAGATTTTTATTAGCTTTAATTAAACAATAACAACATTAGACAGTATAAATTTGTCTTTTGATTCTAAACTCTACAAAACTTTAAGATCGTGATCCAATAAAAAATTATGGAAATTAATTGGTCATTGTTTGGGAACCTAATCATAGCTGGATTTTCTTAATCCAATCAAATCTCGATCTCAAAATCAACCCCTACATTTATTCTGTTTTTCTTAAAAATGGCATATTACAGAAGTTTAGTGCATTTTGAATGCCATTTCTTCAAATGTAGTTTAATTTCACTGGCCGCAAAAGCCCAGATAAAAGTCTACTGACTCTTTGAGAACGAGCTGTCACACGCGGACATCTCACAGAAGTGTCGGCAGAAGTCTAAACTCAGGCAAGCGCACTTAAAGGATCACGTCCCCTGTGCACAATTACACATGCTTTCGCTCTTGTCTCTGTTCTGCATAACCACTTCTGCTTAGAGTTAACCACAGGCCTCTCCACCAGACCGACTCAGAATAATTGGCTCTGTGAACCATGTTATTAGATTTAATGGGAAGATGACTATGGGCAGAACCGTGTGTGTATCAAGGTGCTGTTGACTATAAAGAAATTACACAGCTTTAAGTCAACATGCTTAGCAAAAAAACAATAAACATGGCAATTATGTGTAGATTGGTTTGGAGGAAAAAGTAAAAAAAACATTTTTTGGGGGGTAATTTACAAAATGTTTAGTTTTTTGTAATGTTATTTTTATTTATTTAAAATTAGTTTTGTTTAGTTTCATGAGGTTAAGGGAGAAGTGTGTAATTTCTGTCACTTAAACGAAATGGCAAACATGATTTTCAAATGCTCAAATCCATTGGTGAGCAAAGCGTTTTTTCTCCAAACTCATCCCACAGGTCCCACATTGTTACCCAACTATCTTGCTCACTTTTACACATGTACCTTTAAATCATAGTCATCTCTCTCTCTCTTTTTTCTTTTTACTTTTAAGTGAGGAACCGAATACTGTATTTTTTTTCTGTTTACCTTCAAATCCCAAATGTCCTTCACCCCCCTCGAGATGTTTGTTTTTAAAATCTCTCTTAGTATGGAAGAAGTTGGCACGGCTCTTTCCCGAGGCCAATTTTGTACATATTGCCCGACAATAACCTTCCAGTGCCCCCGGTGTAGACCTGGCTCTCAGGAAGCAGAGCATGTGTGATCCGAGGCGTATGTTAAAACAAACTCCCCCTCAGCTGTCCTCTGCTCAGGAGAGCAGAATATGTTTATACTTTCCTTCCCTGTCCACCTACAGTCTCTCTACCTCAGTAAACCTTGAATCCTGGAGCTACTGTTCTTGTTTGCTTCATATGTAGTTCTATCCTGAGGCTTGTGTGTGTTCATGGCCTTAGAGGACTGTTAAGGTTGTAAGGGTGTAAAACAGATGTTATGGTGCCAGCTGTCTCTGGGCAGTGAGGCGTGGCCAGTGTGCCCTGAGCCTTCTCTACTCACCTGAAACCGCATGCTACTGGGAATAAATTTTGGAGGGGGACCAGCAAAGCACACAGCCCCCTATCTCTCCATTCCAACACACATCCATACACACTGCAGCAACATTTGTTAAGAATCTTTTAAACCAATCAAAAGCAAGACGGGAGCATGTTATTGTTTATCAGATGTGGCCTTCCCAAATACTTTTTTTTTTTTTTTTTTGCAAATATTACATTTTTAACTGTTGAGATATCATTTAAATGTTAATTTTGTTACTTTTTGCACTCAAATAATATTTGACCAAATTAAGAAAATTTGAAACTTCCATTAAAGACATAAAAATGTTAAAATTAAACAAAATTTACAATTAATGAATTAAAAAAATGTGTATATTTACTTACATTAAAATATATTAAAAAAAATTCATGTACTATGGACATGGGTCATTTTCCTGAGGTAAATGTAATGTTAGATGACAAGTTGTTCATAAGCCATTTTATTGACATCGTCCCATGGTTTAATACTGATTGGGTAATTGCATAAAACTTTATCTACACTGAACGAGAGTGGCGCAATGAAACGCGTCAAAAGCAAAGAGCCCATTAGAATCAGTGATACGGTCTACAATGAATGCAGCACAATGCGACAGTAAACTGATGCCCCATTCTATTTCTAATGTATCACACACGCTTGCGCTACTTCTGACAACAACAGTATAAATGGATTTGGAACTCTCGCTTTGGAACTTTGTGTAGACGGGCTCAAGCTGATGCGACGGGACAACAGTCGCACTCGGTGTACACACAGTGTAATGATACATTTTGTTTGTTTTTATTATACACTGCCTGGCCAAAAAAAAAGTCAGTTTGGATTTGAATAGGCAAATACTTAAGAGTCTATGGATGGATCATTATTACAGTGACTATTATGTTTCTAGCATGTTATATGTTTGGCAACAGTTCTTTTAACCCTAAAAGATGGAGTGTGTATCTTTTCATTTAGAGTGTGTAGCTTTTCATTTCTTAAACAACCATGTATTAAGATGTATCATGGCCATATTCCAGGATGACAATGTCAAGATTCATCAGGCTCAAATTGTGAAAGAATTGTTGAGAGGGAGCATGAAGAATCATTTTCACATATGAATTGGCACTTACCTTAACCTCAGTGTAAGTTTTTGGGATGTGCCGGAGGAGACTTTACAGAGTGCTCACCTCTTGCATTGTCAATACAAGATCTTGACCAAAAAATTATGCACTGCTCGATGGAAATAAATGTTGTGATGTTATTTCCATCAAGAGGTGCATCAATTTTGGTCAGTATCTTGTATTGACAAGGTGAGCACTCTGTAAAGTCTCCTCCAGCACATCCCAAAGACTTTCAATGAAATTAAGGTCTGGACTCAGAGGTGCCAATTCATGTGTGAAAATGATTCTTCATGCTCTCTGAACTAGTCTTTCACAATTTTAACCCTGGTGAATCTTGACATTGTCATCCTGGAATATGGCCATGAAGTGTCTTCCTACATGGTTGTTTAAGAAATGAAAAGCTACACACTCCATCTTTTAGGGTTAAAAGAACCGTTGCCAAACATATAACATGCTAGAAACATAATAATCACTGTAATAATGATCCATTCATAGATTCTTAAGTATTTGCCTATTAAAATCCAAACAGCGNTTTTTTTTTTTTTTTTTTTTTTTTTTTTGCCGGGCAGTGTATATTTTAACACTCCCCTAATGTTTGTTCCTATTTTCTATGTTTGAATTGGCAGCTTTCTTTCACACACTTTTAAATTCCATTTAAAGACATTTTTGTTTGACTTTCCTAGTAAACTATTTTAATTTAAAGGCTGAGTTACATTTGCTTCATATTAGGCTTATTTTCTTTTTTCTTTTTTGGGGCGATTTGTTTCAAGTAGATAGTCATAATGCCATTTCTTAAAATTTGAATGTTTTAAATTATTTTCGTTTGAATATTCTTCTGGAGATTTTTGTAGGTTTTTTTTTTTTTTTACAATCACCAATTTACAGATAAATTTGTTTAAATTTGTTAGCTGTGAAAGTAATAATGTAGTGCTGGGTGAAAATACTAGTAATAGTACTGCGATATAGTACTAGTGGTGGTAATATTTCTGAAATGCTTGTTTTACCATAGTGGGGTTATGCTATTCTCGAGCATTGCTGTCTACATTGATCTAAAGCGGGAGCATGTCTGCGGGGCCGAGGCTGTTTCAGGGCTCCTGTTGTGCTGTACACTGTGTTCACTCAGGCATTTCAGTGATGGAATTTAAAGTAGTGAATTCACCAGAGACTGCTGCACAGCGAGCAGCGCAGGCAGACGGCCGATGGGGGGGGGGGTGTATTTTTAGCGCTTGGCCACCTCCACTGCCCAAGCATTATTAGGTGTAGAAAACTTCCGCCTTCGGTGTATCTCATTCACAGGTCAGAGAGCAGAGACTTTGTTTTCTACAGCAGTGGGGAGCTTAAATCCCCCTAGAGTTGAGCTGATCCTGGGTCAGTTGGAAGACTGAAACTGAGCATACCATACTCTACATCCATGCTCAAAGGTGCTACATTTATCAGAAAAGAACCTGTGCTGCCCAGGAGGCGCCGTTATCTGTAAAACCCCTCGCTTTGGGCCACCGCCGCTGCAGGGGATTGTCTGTTCATTTTTTTCTAAATTGATTGCACCAAGTCAACCGCTGTGCTTTTCAAATCAAATCTCTTTCTTAATGCTCACTGGTCATTAAGCACCTAAACAGTCTTTAAGTCTCTCAGAAAGAGTCAGATTGGCGGAGATTACAGAGCGTGTCTGATTTCATAAGACATCATCTAATTTGGGGCATGGAAATGGGCAGGAGCCGCAGTGCTTATGGCAGTTTACTGCTAAACAAAATGTCACACGGGACGTTGACGATATTGCGAGTGTCATGCGAGCAGTAAGAGTTTCTTAAATGGCCTTTCATTATGTGTGGCAGCCACATCTCACTGGCTTTGACATGAGTGGCAGCTCAATGCAAGATGCTTTTGAATTAAAGCCTCTTCTGCCAAAGCGTTAATTATACAGAGATATTTTCTCTGGAGGGTGTTTTTCCTCTTAAATGTCTAAAATTAAATGCCAAGCCATTTCTGTATCTGCGGAATGTGGTTTTATTAATGTGGCACAACAGAAGTATGAAAGTGGAGCAGCTTTTAGCCTATTTGATAAAGACGTTCTGGCCTGGAGGTTGTCTCTAAAATTGGGAACGTGGCTTGCATTCCGACCATACCTTTTTGTGTGTGCTCTCCAACTTAATGCACAATGTCATTTAGAAGTTGCATTGAGCAGTTAATCCTTTTTTTCCCTCCTCGTGAACCTTGATGTTATCAGCCCCATCAAGTCGCAAGGGGAACCTGGGAGGAAGTGCACCACTTCTGTTTCCCTGATCCAAAGATAACGTCTCCGGTCTCAGTCTCTTTCACACACACTCTGCCACATTTACTCCGCCACGTGTACCTATTTCACACATCCAGAGTCTTTTCCTCCACTTGTTTTTATTCCATCTTCTTTTGCAATTTAATTTTTTTTCTTAGCTATCTATCTGTTCCTCTGTTTTACCGTGCCCCATCACTCTTTCCGTTCACAGATTTTGACTTCAGTGTTCCCGGCTCCATGAAGCTGCACAATCTCATTTCAAAGCTGAAGAAGTGGATCAAGATCTTGGAAGCCAAGACGAAGCAGTTGCCCAAGTTCTTCCTGATAGAGGAGAAATGCCGTTTCCTTAGCAACTTCTCGGCCCAGACTGCCGAAGTGGAGATCCCAGGAGAATTCCTCATGCCTAAGCCCACACACTATTACATCAAGATTGCCAGGTAACAATCAATACACACTAGGGATGGGGTTGTGCTGGTCGACTGATCATTTAGTCATCCAATAACTGACTAGTCGATCTGTCTTGAGGAAGTTATAAATATTTAGCCTAGTTTCAATGTTACCTGATGCATTTTGCAGCATAAAATATCAACCCTCAATCTCAAAAAAAAAAAAAAGCTAGTCAGCTGCTCTAGTCATCTATTCATCCAACTAGTTATTAGATTTATTTATTTATTTTTGCAAATAGCATCTGTGTAGGGGCCAGCAAAACCAAAACTAACCTACTTATTCAGGACTTGCTTTAGACAAATTAGTTAGACAATCTAGTAGGAGTGTGATGAGATTTTGTGCCATGAGATCTTGCGATTATTAAAATGTGAGGTGAAAAGCTGTCTCGAAATATTGCCATGAAGGAGTGTGAGGGTGAAATTAGGAAAGAATATGCCACCACTATGTTTACACTACACCTCCACTGTCGTTTTGCTTTTTATAGAAATAAAAAACATTTAATTTAGTTGGATAACGGTCGCTTCAATCCCATCCAGCTATTCCAACACAAGCTGCAGAGTCATACGTAGTGCAACAGGAATCAGAGTTCACTGATCATGTGTCGAGAGTAAGTGACGAGATGACTGACAAGACCATGGCGGAGGATTCGTTGCACAACAGAGCCTAAGCATCTGACAAATGTCTTATCTTTTAGAATGCGTTCTCAGCACCGCCACTCCATATTCAGAGTAAGACGCATTAAAAAGCTATTTCAATACCCCGCGTTTTGAAAATGGCTCTCTGATGCATTCAAATATCTCCCAATATGAAAGCTACGGCTGGGCTGTGTAGTTGTAACCATCTCTTAGCTCTGTATCATGCTTGAAGAAAAATTTGGTCTATTTGCACTTAGAATATTATGTGAGTACTTTGATTATGGTTGCACTTATAAGAATAAGAGAAAACTGTTATTCATTTTTATTTAAACAGTTTTTTTTCTATGATCAATTTGAGGAAAGGAGTTCAGTTAGGAGGTCAAAAGTTGTAGAAGCTCACAAATCATGTTGTTCGAAGGTCTGAAGAGACTCATATGACATCATACTGGAGAGAATCCAGTCAGTTGAGTGTTGTCTTTTACTGCATATGATAATTTATATTCAACAAGTAAAACTATTTCGTTATTGAGGATTTCTTAAAAATACTGTGTAAAAATCTTGTCTCGTTCTCATGAACTCAATCTTGTGTCTCGTCTCGTGAGATAACTAGGGATGCACCGATACCAAGCTCATGTACTTGTACTCGTACTCATAAAAATACCCCCGATACCAAAGACCGATACCTCACGTGACATAACTGACAGAATTTTCTGTGCACAGAGACACCGACGGCAGCAGCAGAAACAATGTCAGCCTCAGAGGTGTGGAAATACTTCAAAATTAGTGATGACAACACACATTGCGAACTACATGCTTTCGTTATCGATTAGTGAAGGCGGGATAGGCAGAATCGCGCTGAATGACACAGACCAGAAGAGCTCTCTCTCGCACCCGCTCTCTCTCTTTCTTTCTTGCGCGCGATCCCAGTTCTCGGACAGCGCGTGATCAGTTCTCCTCACGCCTGAATGGTCAAATGAACACATAGATGTCAAAATGTCCATCGTGTGGAGTGTATCACGTAAATACAGTCGGTTATGGCTTAAGTGGACGTAAACATTTGGGTGAAAACAGGATATGTGTCAGTATCCATGGATTTGGTCTTAAAGGGACGGTCCTATATTTGTCATTAATGTTAATAAAACAACAAAAGATGTTAAATAAATGTATACATGGTAAATAAACCTACTGTATCTGAAAAACAAGTTTATTTAATTTTTATCACTATAGTATTTGTTGTATTGTTTGTGAATTTCTTTTTATATAACAACAATTATATATATTGGTAATTATGCCCTTTGAAGGTTATTGGACACTGTGAAATTTTTTTCTTTAAGTTTGTGACAAGCACAAAAAAATTATTACTTTTTTCATTAGAGTAATAATAAAGAAGCTGTCCTACATTCATTAGTCTCACTGTGTTGTGCTTTGAAAACTGCAACATCACAAAAAAAAAAAAAAAGAGAGAGAGAAATAAATGTATAGGTATCGGTATCGGCGAGTACTAGAAAAAAAAGTATCGGTACTCGTACTCGGTCCTTAAAAAATGGTATCGGTGCATCCCTAGAGATAACTGTCTCGTCACACCCCTACAAACTACTATGGAGCTTCATGTCCCTAATACATACTTGGACTCGTAGGTGGTTTTTGATTAAATATTTTTTAATTCTCCCTTTGGAGTTCTAAGCTAGACTCCAGCTGAGACCTTAATTCTCAGTGATTACTTAATCACTTACCCATCATTCTCTCTCTCACACCCTCTTACTCTACCTCCTAAGGTTCATGCCCAGGGTGGAGATTGTTCAAAAGCACAACACAGCTGCTCGACGCCTCTACATCCGCGGGCACAACGGCAAGATCTATCCGTACTTGGTGATGAATGACGCATGTCTGACGGAGTCCCGCAGAGAGGAGCGTGTGTTGCAGCTCTTGCGGCTACTCAACCCCTGCCTGGAAAAGAGGAAAGAGACCACCAAGAGACACCTCTTCTTCACAGGTACTGCGGCAACCACAGATCTCACAGAAACATCCCCTTCCCCATGAAATAGCACTGACTATTTATGTCAGCGCCTTGGACATGACCTTGCATTTGAATGAAGTTTATTTGTAATGAATAAAAAAATCATATAAAAGTATACTTAAAACATTAAAGGATAAATTAAAATAATAAATTGTTTTAAATAATATGAAATTTAAAATTAAAATATAAGTTTTTTTTTCACTTCTCTAGTAACATCTATTTTGAATCGTAGCATACATGTGTTCAGATCTGCCCCATTTGAATGCTGTCCATTTGCTCACAATGCTGAACTCAATGGCCTAGTTGCTCTCAGACAGATTGGGGGAGATAGAAGAAAAGAAAAAGAGGCAAGATTGAGGTGAAAAGTACCAGAAAAACTGTGTAGTTGTAACAGAAGAAGAAAGAGAGGGGATTGGAGCAGAAGGAATGAAAATGAGGTTGCTCTTCTCCCTGTGGAGACTGAGGAAGATCTAAATTGTCTTTTTTGTGACAGACACATTAAAGATGAAACTCTTTCAGGTCAGAGGTCCAGGATGCCACGGTTTAGCTTTTGTTGGAACATTTTGTCTTTTGCTCCATGTTTTTTTAAAAACAAAGAAAAGAGGTTGATTTTATGCTGTAATGCAATTAATAATCATTAGGGATGTTTATAAGCACGTTCTATTTTTATCATGAATTAATGCATTTCGCTAAAGTGATTTATTAGATGTGTATGAGATGTCCCAGTGGTCATGTGACATGCTTTTCTTTTTACTCCAGAGAGACCCTCACAGGGATTTGTGGCCTCTCTCAGCTGTTGATTTGTCTTGTTTAAAAATTATTACTCTGTAAATGGAATGATTAAACAGGCCTGTGAAAACGTTTAGAGGTATTTTAGGAGGTTATGTTTCATGTTAACAGTCCTTTATCAAAGTTAAATTGAATCTGTAATTCCATGCTATTCATGGAAAATGATCAGAATAACTGCTAAAAATGTATAGCCAATGGGATTTTGAATTGCTTTATGTACCAGTAGAGTACATCCTCTTTAAATCTGTTCTCTTCTCAGTCCCAAGGGTGGTGGCGGTGTCTCCTCAAATGCGGTTAGTGGAGGACAATCCATCGTCTCTGTCTCTGGTGGAAATCTACAAGCAACGTTGTGCTAAGAAGGGCATTGAGCACGACAACCCC
The DNA here is from genome assembly GCA_003731715.1 of Anabarilius grahami. NCBI lineage: Eukaryota > Metazoa > Chordata > Actinopteri > Cypriniformes > Xenocyprididae > Anabarilius > Anabarilius grahami. Next base: position 1,536,384 of record RJVU01030023.1, read on the forward strand.
ATTTCCCGCTATTATGACCGGCTTGCGACTGTTCAGGCTAGAGGAACCCAAGCCAGCCATCAAGTATGCCATTAATATAAATAATAAAAAAAAGTATATCAATTAAAAAGGTATGAAAATCTCATGAAATGGCCAAGGACTTGTCTTGGTTATATTTATATACATAAATATAAAAATAATAATTACCCTTACTTTTTGCTTTTGGAGGAAAATGAACTGGATAAAAATGAACTGAACATTTACCCTAATATGCAGTTAAGTCATAGCTTTTCAACCATCATCTTTTTTGTCCATGTTTTAAGGTCCTGCGTGACATTCTCAAGGAGGTCCAGGGCAACATGGTTCCTCGTAGCATGTTGAAAGAATGGGCTCTGCACACCTTCCCCAACGCCACAGACTACTGGACTTTTCGCAAAATGTTCACCATCCAGCTTGCTCTAATTGGTCTGGCTGAGTTCATGCTGCACCTGAACCGCCTCAACCCAGAGATGCTGCAGATCGCACAGGTACCTGAATGACTTGACGTAATGGAAATTATCTCATACTTGATACTAGCTCTCTTTCATCAAATATACATGTATCCATTAAGTCCAAAGCAGTGTGTTGGGTCATCACACATGCTTCAGTTTTTGTTGGCCACTCTCCAGCTGTCCTCATGATTGTTTGTTCTGCAACATTTGTGATATAGTATCAGGTCAGTGCAGGTCCGTAGAGTGCATTTGAAAGTCTTTTATTAGAAATGTGCATCAAACAAGCACCTCATCCTATGATTCTTATCTGTAGTTTTCTGACAGGCGGACGAATGGGCGGCTAAGTGGGTATAGTAAGCCCCCTTGCTGCCGGTTCCACTCTACAGATCTCATTAGGCACTGGAAGATTACCACGGCAGGCAGAGGGGACAAGCAGATATGTCCTGTCTTTGTCTCAGACTCTCTCAATAACACACACAAACCATCATGCATTTCTCTAGTGTATCACTTCCAGAGTATCTCTCTGTTTGACTTCAGATATTGCATTTGGTCCTGTGCAGGGTCTAAATACTGAGCTGGAATCATGTTTGAACATGTTCTTATTGTGCTTGGAGGAGTTTCATAATACTTGAGTGACACTTCATCATTATTAAACTAATAAAAATATACATTCAGACAATTATAGCATCCTTGATCTTATGAAATAGTTTAATGGTGATGACGACGCTCTACCTCAAGGGCATCAGAAGGCAAATGGAAATTATTTTTGTTCGTACGCTGAAATGCTGATGCAGACCACAGTGGGTGTAGGATCAATACATCCTCACATTTTTGTGGTCGGATGTCTACAACGCTATCCAGTTTTTCCCAGAGTGCTATAGATTAGCTGTTGTCTGATGTAAGTCCCACTTGAGTCCCACATGAGCAAATCGGCTCCTTTCCCAAATTTGCTTTATTTCTCTGGATGGAAACGAATGACTTGGCGCCACATGATATTTGCCCTCTCAAAGTTAGCCGAAGTCTGCAAAGTCAGATTCTCAGAGATTAATTAGTTAACACCACCCTAATGTGTTGTTCTCTCAACAGGACACTGGAAAACTCAATGTATCATACTTCCGCTTCGATATTAATGATGCGACTGGTGATCTGGATGCCAACCGGCCCGTCCCCTTCAGGCTGACGCCCAACATCTCTGAGTTCCTGACCACCATCGGCGTGTCCGGACCCCTCACGGCTTCCATGATAGCGGTAGCACGTTGCTTTGCTCAGCCTAACTTCAAGGTACGCTTTACGAGGAACAACAATGATGAAGAATGAGACTCCTCACTTTTAGTCTCTAGGGATCTTGACCCACTCTCAATCTGTGTCTCCTCTCAATCAGGTCGATGGCATCTTGAAAGCAGTTCTTCGGGATGAAATCATCGCTTGGCATAAGAAAACGCAGGAGGACACATCCATGCCTCTGTCCCCAGCTGGACAACCTGAGAACATGGACAGTCAGCAGCTGGTTTCTCTGGTCCAGAAAGCTGTGACGGCTATTATGACCCGCCTTCACAACTTGGCCCAGTTTGAGGGTGGTGAGAGTAAAGTAAACACGCTAGTGGCGGCCGCCAACAGCCTGGACAACCTGTGCCGCATGGACCCTGCCTGGCACCCCTGGTTGTAGGTTGTGTAAAGAAAGAAATTCTGGCCGATCTCAGAGAAATGCAATACTGTGAAAGAGAATGTCAGAGTTGATGAATTCATCCTGCACAGGTTTAAAAAAACGTCTTGTTTTGAGTTAATGTATTTGGAAGGGGTTATAAAATGCGCAAACTGTAATTTAAAAAAAGAATATGATATTACCTAAGATCTTTAGTATTCACTGTTATATTCACAGGTAAGAGATACATGCAGCAATTAAAAAACGGCTTTGTTTGGTTGGACAGAGACTATTATGAAACTGATAAACTTAGGAAAGTGCTTTTTTTTGAGACTGTCGTGATTGTCAGCGAAGAGGTGTGATGGTACAAGACGGCCTTTAAGAAAATACTGTTTCCACAGCCTTTTCTCGGCTCCACGCTGGAAGAGGGTGCAGCAGCCTTCCCAGCAGATTTTATGCAACTCCCATCAAGCTCTCCTTTTACGCCTCTGCCATTTCTCTCTGACTGACGGCAGCCTTTTAAATTTAGTTATCTAATTTACATGAACCAACACTCAGAAATGTTCAGCATGTTATGTGTATGTCATAATTTAAAATTGTATGTGGGCATATATATTTTTTTTTACCTTTGTACATGTAAAAATGACATTGCATCCCTTAATTGCTGTGTACTTTTCTACAGGTTTGTGTAATTTAAAAAGCCGTCATGTGTTACTGTCAAACATTCAACCATAGATTATTTTCCCCACAAAATACTCTGGAAAGGCAAAGATTTATGAGCCTTAAGACAGGGATAGCTCTATATTTAGCTCATTTTTAGTTAATCATAGCACATACGATTAATTTATCCATTATTACAGCTCAAAGTTTTTGAACTTTGCCTTTTTAGGAGTGTCCCAAAGCATTTGTATCTCACTGATACACCTAAAAGCATTTTTGTATACATTCCCCTCTTTTGTAAAGGTACAGAATATTGTGCCAACATATGGATAGTTACCTCTGCAATGTAAATATGCATTTTGTTTTAATAAAATGCTCTTTTTCAAGAAAGAAAAAAAGCATTGGTGTTTTCATAAGAACGGCGGCCCAAACTGTGCTGTCTGTGGATGTGTTGCCTGACTTCAATGTGATGTGTATCTCTGTGGGTGGTTGATTGAAGTACACTTTCAAAAAGAATAACCTTGTCTCTCACTGATTGTCTGAAGTACAGGAGAGGACCTGAGTGAGAGCACGCCATGGAGTCGTTTGGGTCAGGTCAGATCTCAGCCTGCTTTTCCTTCTTTATTACACCCCGTCAGTATATCTCACCGAGCGCAGTCTTCTCAGAGTTACACATGCTGTCAGTGCTGGCTTCAATCCCATAAACCATTGCTTCACCCTGTATGCTTGCACAGCACAGGTGCTTATCCTTCTTCCTCTGATCTCTCTCCAACCCCTTTCTAACATCAGTCAGGGACCGTGCACTCCCATCTTTGTCCTCCTTTTGAGGTCCTTTGCCACCAAACAGTCCTGGGGGCTGATGTACAACTGCACTGTCTGAACTTGAAAGAACTGCAATATTTAACTCTGAATGTGAGAGATGTGTCAGGTCCTCACTGTGGTTTGGATGCCCCCCACCCCCTGCTGCATTGCCCATGATGTCTAGACTGATAGAAGGAGGATGTGGTTGACTGATTGATGGAGCCCCCTCGGGGGGAGCTGTGATTGGCAGACACATGGAAGACAAACAAACCACCATTTCTTGTGGCAGCACAATGAGAGAAGAAAATCTTACTCGATGACCTCATATACCTGCTAAAATTCAGAGTGACATTCATGAGTGAAAGTTGAATGAGTATTATTCCTTTACTGTTATTAACCTTAAAGGTGAGGTATGTCATTTTTGATGTTGAGATATCTTTTATCACAGTTGAATTTGCAAAATACAAGTAACCCCTTAAAGCGGAACTAAGATTTGCGAAGCTCCCCCTACAGGTTCCTTCAGTGAATCACACTGTCGTAAATACTCCAAGCGCAGCTCTGGACTACGACGACTTTCAGTTTTGCAAATACAGTACAAGAAATCTCCATGGAGGTGGGTAATTTTCGAAATTGTCTTATAAAGTCATAATATATACATTGTTTTTGAATTACCGCAAAGCATTTTGTCACTCTCGCGTGAACGTGAACATGAGGCGAGATTGTGTCGGGTCGGCGCAGCTCAACTAGCAAGCGCTGTTTTCTGGCGTAGACATACCAGAGGGGGTTAGTGCATGCCTCAAACACACCACTACAAGTCAATTAACCATCGTAAGGACTTAGAAAACTATTTATGAAGGTAAAAAAGTTACTTAGTTCTGCTTTAAGAGGATGATTTTAATGTTAACACTGGCGCTCTCAAAATGTTGCAGTTTTGGCAGGCCAACATAGCAATACTAGGTGTTTATGCCAAGCGGCAACCTCCCCCAGTTTCTCTTGAAGCCAATACGGAAGTGACAAACTGCAATTCATCGACTGGCCGCTAGGGACCGGCTCCAAAAGAGAGCAGAATCTCATTGAGCTCCATGTTAAAATGCCCAACTTTACAGCAGAAAAAAACATGTTTACAGCCTGGTACAAATTGTAGTTTTGGTCTATACGGCAAATTTTTCCTTTCATGACAACTGTGAGGGGGTTAATTTTTTTTTTATTACTCATCTGTTGAAATAATATTAAGCCTTAAAGTTCTGCATAATTAAGGGTGTGGCCACTTAAGGGACAGGCGGATTGCCACTGCTGTCACTACTAGCCGTTTGTCTGCTGTCAGTCACCTAATTCAGCTAATTCCAGCCACTGAACTTGGCATCTCTGCCGTGACTTTAAAGATCGTTTATACTGCACGCGTGTGTCGCGCGTTACGGCTGCGACGCCGCTACCGGAGCTGATACACGGCCACTCAAGTCAATGCTCGTGTTTACACCAGCTGCGGCGCGGTGCGTTTTAGAAGCGTCCCAGAAGCGACGCGCTGCGCTGCTTCGCTAAAGGTGCCTCGCCTATTTTTGACGGACGCCGCGTCCAAGACGCACAGCTCAAATACAAAATAAAGTCCAAATAATCACCCTGTGTAAACTCCCCTTCATATTTCACATCACTAGGAGGCCAGAAACTGACAAGAGATTCAGAGTTGAAAAACTTGAAATTTCTTTGTTCTTGTCCATAACTGGACTTTTAAATGTATTAACTTCATCTGCAGGCTACAGCAAAATAAAGTATGGCATAGCAATAAATACAATTAAACCAGACAAAATATAAGCCATTAAAAACAAATCTTGTGGTCTCGCGAATCCAGCCACTTTGCTTCTGAAATGCTTCTGGTGTGAGTTGACACCGCATAGAGGACGGAACAAAACCTTGCCGGAGCCGTAACGCGCCACAGACGCGTGCAGTAAACGAGGCTTGAGGCTTCAAAAATGCTTTTTAGAAACCTACGAGTGATGTCACGGGCACTACGTCCATATTTTTTTTTACAGTCATGGTTTATGCTCACTTTAAAAGTTTTAAAAAATATTTAAAGCAACGATAGAGCTGAAGTAGCGACAAATCTTTTCTTCTGTATTGTGACATCTGAGTGAAACAGGTTATCGAAAAAGAAAAATGTAGGGCAGGGACTTAGTTCTGTTCATCAGTTGTTCATTAGATGGAGGCAAATCTGAATGAGAGCGTGCAATCAGTTGTAAGAAAGGTACATGGCTTAAGCAGACTAAATAATTGGAGAAGTTCAGCACATCACCAAAGGGAAGAAAAAGTGACTAATTAAATTATGAGGTAAAAAAAATTGACTAACAGACTTGTTTCTGCATTTTTGACATTGGTACTGAAATTAAGTCATATCTTACAGTGATGTTTGAGGATAATTTGGGACTAAAAATTTGAACAAAGAATGGAAGCAGTATGTCTGTGATGAAACTATTTAATCATTCATATCTTCATAGGGTGTCTGGTATCATTCCAGCAAAAGCTCTTTTGAGTTGGTTTTACCCAAGGTTATTTGGCAAGTCCAGTTGTTTTTGAATTAAACCAGACTGTTACAGATCCCTTTCAATCATTAGTGTGAAATCAAAATTTCCAAATAAATGGATGTTGAAGTGTCTTACCGATTGTGACCTTGCTTCCCATTATGAGCTGACAGCTGCAGGCTTACGATAAAATGTGTGGGTACTAAATGCTAAGCTGACATGAGCAAATGTGTCCGAAGGATGTCACCTATAAACCACAAACATTACTTCTTTTTTCAGACCCAAGACAAATTACAGCATCCTGCGAGTCTTATCTGCGATCTTACCGAGCGTGCCTTGAACCGAAGAAAATGTCATTTAACGCCTCTACACAGGATTTGAATTGGGATTGTTTTTGCTGAATAGCAGATTTCTCATACAGTTGAACAACCATTATATTCTGCTGTTACAAATTAATGGCAAAAGTTTTCAAGGTGATGCTCTGTGGTGCATTACCAAGTAAAAGTCATATGAAGGAGCGCCACATGCTAGTACTGGGAACAGTTGAGCTGATCAAGGAAAGGTTTTGCACCTGCCTCTTTGGAGGACCCCGCTTGAAAGATGTCCAAAAAACAAGATGTAAAGTTGTAAATACAAGGGGACCTCTGGTGAACTTTGGTCTATCTAAATCATGGGATTCCAATCCTGTTACTGGAGGGACACCTTCCTGCAGAGTTCAGCTTCAACCTGCTCCAAAACATCTGCCTATGAGTTTCCAGTAACCCTGAAGACCTTGACTAGCTGGTTCAGATGTGTTTAATTAGGGTTCAGACAAAACTCTTTAGGAAGGTGGCCTTCCAGGAGCAGGATTGGACACCCTTGAAATAGATAGACCAGAGTTCATCAGGATTTTCCTTGAATTTGCAACTTTATATCTTCTTTGGGCATCTTTCAAGATGGGTCCTCCAAAAAGGCATCGCAGGACCATAATCTGTCCTTGATTAGCTCAGCTATTTCCGGTACTAGCACATGGCACTCCTTCAAATGAATTTTTCTTGGTAATGTGCCAACAGTGAATCACCTTGAAATTATACATCTCCATTGGCTTGTTTCTGGGTTTCAGGCCTCTCAGCTTAAGGCCCCTGGCAATCAGAGGCCCTGCGCATTTTGCCCCATTACTCTTGTCCATAATCTGTCTTTAGCTTATTTAGTCAAGGTATCAGCATTTGAGTGCCTTGCAGTAACATTCATTATGAACCAATTCATATCCTCAACCAATAATCACTGATTTCATTGACCAGCAGGTTGGAGAGGTACATAGTGTCATTTTGTTTGTTGAGGCTAAAAGGCACATTCTCTGAAATGAACCTCTGCTGAAGTATTAGCTTCATTACCTGAACTTTCCCAGTGCTCCTCCCGAGATCATTCTCTGCAGTTCCTCTGTCTTTGGATGCTTGTCAGAAACACTTCACGTCCTAAACCAATTAACCAAGCTCTTCTCGGAGTGCCCTGATCTCCTGACAGGATGGGAGGAGAGGCTGTTGTGCGTCTGACAGGATCTCTCCCCGCTTCTCCTCCCAGTTCGCTGATTTAATTTGTTTGGTAATATGAGGATTGGCGTGTTCAGCCCAGATTCACTGCAAAGTGAAATTGGACAAGGGCATTGGAGCTTTAACATGTAAAACTGTCTCACCTTGACAGCTGGCTGAGTGGACTGGGGATTGCCTGTGGAGATACCTGAAAGGACCACACACAATTCAGTCTCCATCGTAGGAGTTTAGGGGACATCATGATGAAGGAGAAAACCTATGTTTGTTAAAGGCAGAATAGAGACACTGTAAATCTCTTGATCATTTCAGTGGCTGAGCAGTGAACTTTTCCCGAATTGTCCAAAACATGGTTACAGGGTTACTTCGTCTTGTCCATCAGCCCATAGACAAACAAAATGGAAACTTATTTACTGTATTTTACTTATTTATCTCCCTTTCTACTCCATAAATGTGTTTAGATGGAGAAACGCTGACACTGCAGCTACAGAAGATAATCAACTTACTCTGTCCAAATGTCAGTGAACATTATGGGTTGAATCCAGCCCGTCAGGTCCTCTGCTCTTCATCATAGATCATACAACTTTGACTGACACTAATGGATTCCTGTGGGAATTTGCAGAATGCTGAGTATTTAAAGTTAATGTGTGGACATTTTTGTGTTTAAATACTTTCTCCTGCCCCAGCTGAAAATTCAGAGACAAGTGATCCAGTGGAAATTTTATTTCCCCAGATAGTGTAAACATTGTGGCACAATTCTTTTTAAAAACATAGCTGTTTGTTTGAGCATCCTGACCAGCCCAGCAACACTGACTCAACCAATGGTGTAAGTTTGGGACAGGGCTATCTTTTAGATTGACCAATGGCAGATGGGTTAAGTATTCGGTCATTATTTTTATTTTGTTTGGTGTCATTAGAGGCACATAAATTACACACTTGAATTGGAAACACCCTATAAATTGGCTTAATGAGTGCAGATTTGTTTTCTATTCAAACAGAAAGTAATGGGGCATATCAAGGGGCTTGTCCATTTTTTAAAATAGCTAATTGCTACTTGTCGATGGTATCTCATTCTAGAGAGTATTTAATTGGATGAAAATCTGTGAAGTGCAAGATGAGTCATCAATATTCTTGGTCTGTTTTCCTGGAAGAGAAAGACTGATTTAAATGCGTGTAGGCCTATCTGCTGAAATTGATTTTGTCAATGTTTAGAAGTACAATAGCATATAGATTACCTTGAAGTGAACACACATTGATCAAAAAACACAAATATTCATATAGTAACCTACTTTAAAAATTGCTGGGTTAAAAACAACCCAAGTTGGGTTGAAAATGGACAAACCCAGCAACTGGGTTGTTTTAACCCAGCAGTTTGCCCAACTTGCTGGGTAGTTTTATAGTTTTACTCAACTATTGTTTAAAAATTACCGTATTGCTTGCTTAAAATTAATCTAAAGAATATTGGAAATTAACATTTATTAATATGTTTAATTAATGAACAATTTAACGAATAATAATTATACAATAAACCTTTTTTTTTTTAATTGCTTGTTAATAAATGTTAACCTTTTGATTATTATTGTTGCCTCTAAAAATAGGTTGGAAATTAAAAATCAGACACATAATTACTAGTTCATTTTAAGCCAACTATATAGTAATTTTTAAACAATATTTGGGTTCAATAAAACTGCCCAGCACGTTGGGCAAACATTTAACCCGACCACTGGGTTAAAACAACCTAATCTCTGAGTTTGTCCATTTTCAAACCAACTTGGGTTGTTTTTAACACAGCATTTTTTTGAGTGTATGAAGAGCTGATAAGGTAAGTAACAAGAATCAGCCCACAAATGTTTTTAGTGTTATAATATTGTCATATTTATGCAATGCAAATGAAACTGAAATGACTGAATAAAATGATAATATCCAGCTGGTGTGTTAATTAGATAAAGTACATTAAACCGTGCACTGCCATGTTCTTTTGCACTGCAGTACTGCAGACATTATTCCCAGACTCTCTGCCTAGTTGTCCTGAGAGACCGACACCAGGAGCATCTTAAGTCCGGCTCATTTCCACCTCCAGTGAAGGGAGACGGCTCCTTAAGGTGTGTGTATGAGGTGTAGCCCTCAGGGAAGATAGCTGATCTCAGCCAATCACAGCTTCCTGCAGATAGGCATGATCCTTTTGGGGACTCAGTTTGGAGACTTGCTTTTTTTTTTAATGCTTAGGTCAGAGAATATAGTTAATGGGTGTTCAAAATTACTACTATTCAGTCATATATTCGTAATATCCAATATAATTGCTTTATTCATAATAAAATCATAACCATTTTGTGAACAGGCCCACATTAAATCTGTATGTGCAGAATCCACACAAAGTTCTGCTAATCTCCATAATCAGAATACCCATTATTTAAAATGTTCTACATGTCCAATTTGATTGTTTAAAGCTAACAAAATAGTGTACTTTCAGCTTCATTTAACACATTTTACCATTTTAAATCAATTTTAATCCACAGATTTTCCACACAAATCAATGCTGAAAATCTAAAAGAAGAAGAAGAAAAAAAACCCTACAGATTCCATCTGGGCCTATGATTTTTTTCTGTATGAGTTTGGTTTGATGTTCATCTGAAATTCTAATATTATTCAGAATGGCTTATCTTTAGTACATCGTTTCCAAACCAGATATTTAATTTGGTTTGCTATGATGAAATCCTGTTCTATTTTCTCCTAATGTTTTATGCTAAACACAGCTCTGGATGGGGCCAAATGGCTCTTTTCTGACATCCTGCTGTATCAGCAGCACAGCAACGTGTCGTCACCCGACCGACTGACGCTTCGGTATCCTGGGATTACAGTCTTAATGAAACATTCCCTGCACCATTTCTCTTTATGGCCTATAATGATTATTAAACAGGGCTGTGGCACTATCAGGAAAGCACAATAAAAGCTAATGATGTAGTCAATGCTTTAGCCAAGCTTCATCAAAATACCTGATATTTCTGCATTGGGAATCCCTGATTAAATATTTAATTACAGATTTCATACCTCAATTCACTGAGGTAGTGTTTGTACAAATGCTCTGGTGAGGTTATTTATAGTATTTCAGAGATGCACTTGATCAGTGTGGTTGCTTATACTTTGATTGCGCCGGTTGGGTATATGTTTTTATGTAAATAATTAATCATATAAAAATATTTTAAAGGCCTGCCTTGTTTTTTCTGAATAAACCATTTTGTCATGCAGACAAATTATTCAAATTATGGAACAATACACAGCCGTATTGTATGCTCTGTTAGTGTCTATGCACAAAGAAGGCCTCGATTTATCCTGCTATTTGATTTCCATAAAACAAACATCACACTACATCATAGCAGCACTTGCTGATTTCTCCATATGCATAAACCATTAGCTTCCATTACAAGCAATGTGTTCAAGCTAATGAGCAAAGCATCGCTCCCTAGAGAGAAAAACAAACAAAAGGAAAATCAACTAAATCTAGTTTACAAAGCAAATCCTCCTCCTGCTCTTTACAATCTGACAGACGCGGCTCTATACTGCCAACATTTGTATATAATGGGATCATGAGTTCAGTGGTCTCAGATGTGATTTTAGAGGCTGTTGTTTAACAGTGTTTCACTCTAGTATAAAGCTTATGTATCATATTTGATGCATGAAATTCTCTAAATGATCAAAATGATCAAAAATTAGCTGAAAAACCTGTTGTCCACAATCTACTACATGCCTTCTGCTGTCTGACAGTTCTTACTTTTTTAGCAAATAAAAGGCCTTTAGTAAAGTTTTAAAATACATCCCTCTTCAGGTCGTAGTACAGGTATCTCTTTGCTGTGAAAACTTTAAGGATTTTTATAAAGTAAATATAATAACTTTTATGTTGTAACTAGTATTATAAACGGTTAGTTCCTGTCCTTGACACGGCTATGACTGCTTCACCCAATGGTTCTCTGTATCACTACACAACACCCTTAGCAACAACTCTTAGCAACGTAAACTGTTTGTTCTCAATTGATATTGTTCATTGAAGCTTACTGTATTATGTATTAGAGTATTGTGAGAAAAAGATCGATTGAGCGAGTTTATTACCTGCATTCAGATTTAGCATTTTCCTTCAGGTCAGTCCTATGTTCATAATAAAAAAATCTGTTTAAATGTCTGCAATATCTTGTCCTTTTAACAGTTAAGGGGTTTTCCCGTGACTGACAGCTCTAGTCAAAGCATTTGTCGTTTGCGTCTTGCTCCGTGATCACAACAATTCAGTCTTTTCAATATAAAAGTCTTTGCTACTGTGACTCACTCATAAAGTCTTTGCCGGCATCTGTCGTAATAATGTAACTTCTGTTGCTGTTCACGGTGAGGGACTATTTTTTCGGCGGAAGGAAGGCTTTTAGTGATTTTACTTCATGAAAGTTGCATTGATATTTTTTGGCTTTAATATTTGTATTGTGTGGTAACCATTTTATAAAAGCAATAAGGTACTCGAGCCTATATTATTAGCATTATTATTAGCTTCGCGTCCTGCCTAACAATGCCCTTCAGCCGTGACTTATTCACAACACAGCACAGCCTCTTAATACCTTATTGCTTACATATTTCATGATGAACATTTACATTACAAGATTATCAGAATTGAATCTTACCTTTCATCCGACGTTTTTATATAAATAACAGCATCTGCACCAAATTGCAAATTTTTGCTCAATTTTTGCCTCTTAATAAAACTTTTTTTCTTCAGTGTATTGTCACTATAAGCCATAAAAGCATATATGTTATGAATATGATACAAAAACACATATGCATAACTTTTTTTAGAAATGTTATATATATATATATTGTCTAAAAGTTCAATAAACTTTCATTTCAACTTTCATTTCATTGTCAGGGTTAATAATTCAGGTGGCTTAAAATAATGTTTATGCTTTCTTAAACTGTGAAATTGCTAATAAAAAAAGTCCTCAGCTGTTACAAAACACAACGTCATATCAAATTCTGTATTATTTTTTATAACCATTTGCCTTGTGATTGATTAGCGCATATGATTATTATGTTCAATAGAGCAGAGGGAACAATAGATCATACGTGAATGCATAAAAAATTGGTGAATCTCTTTCCTGTGCTCCGTTTGAATTGGAGAGTACGTCTGCTTCTATTTTCATCAGCAGGCTAATGTAATGTCATGACTAATATTATCCCCATTGACATGACAGGCACAATTTATTTCTTAATACTCTCAGAGGGAAGCTAGCTCAGCGGTGCTTTTCCATCTCACTGATAGCCATCAAACTGCGGCCCTCATTTCAAACAGGGCTCAGCCGTCGCACTGCTATGAGAAAAGGAGGCCTTTCATTCACACTATTTCTCTCTTCTGTCTGTCCACCCAATCGCCTGGAGAAAAGTCAAACACCATTTAACTCTGTTGTCCATTACAGCAGCATGATCTATTAACAAGAAGGCAGATGCATCCCAATGACAAATTCCAAATGTAATAGGATTCTGACTGATCATGATCCTGAATTATCTCTGTGGCCAAGTAGTGATTATTGCACGTTCCAACACCTCATACAGCTATGAGTCTTATATAATGACTTTTTTTTTTTGCATCATGATGATGATGATTATAATTATTACATTCAGTAGATCTGTGCTAATTTAAAGGAGCTGTATGTAAGAAATCTATTTCAATTAATCATAAAATGGCCCTGATGTGTCACTAGACATTAAGAAATCATGTTCATTTCAAATACTTATATCACTGACAAAAGTAGTCCGGCCAGGATATTGTCATTTAAAAAGTGGCCTTGCAGCCCTCAACTGATGTTGATGTTGTCATTTTGTGTTTTGGCCTGACGCGCCTCCCTCCACCTATCTACCAATCACGAAGTCAGTAGTGTTTCGGGATCCGTGTTGCCAGCTTTGCTGTAACCTACCCTAACTCCAGTCGGATAAAAATGTCTAATGTTACTAAATCAAAAAGACCTCGTTATAATTCAGAAATTCGTCGTGACAAAGTCCGAAATAAAACCAGAATTTGTATTGGAGATGCTTTTGAAAGATGGAGACGGCTGAAAACGGAGAAGAATTTGAACACAGACGCCAATGTTGCTAATTTTCTCCTGGACAGGTAAGATTCATCTATGCTTGGCTAACTTGTACTTGATGTCAATGGACATTTCATATATTCATGACAGTCGAACAAAGTTATGCATGTTTGTGCAAAGTAACATAACGTTAGCTCACATGGACGTATGCTCTGTCATTATGCTGAGACGCTGAGGAAAACAACATTAGCACGCCCATTATGGCAGTTTGAAACGTAATTGAGACAGTAGCCTAATGTTACCTCAGTAAAAATTATTCGTCATTTGTTCTTCACGTATATCGTGGACTAAGTTACACATGCTGCAAGTTGACCTGTATGACCATTGCTAATGTAATTTAGTTACTCTAACAATATTTTCTGATGGAACTGAAAACAACCCTGTGATAGCCATTGGTGATATTGAATTTGTCCCGCGTTATAATTGCTGTGGCAAATGTTTTGGTTATTTGTTAGCCTACTTATGACAAAAACTTTAGTACTTGTAAATCGATTTTTTTTTTTCGTATTGAAAAATAAGGAATTTTTATTTTGTTGTTAATTTTTGTTTTGTTTTACTATTATCCTTTTTTTAAATTTTTTTTTTTATTGCATAAACAGAATTAACACAAAAAAAACTTACTGTGTACGTCTGTTCGTCACTTGCCATTGGAAGCTCATTGAAGCAGCCTACGTTTCTGCTGAATCCTGCAGCTCATCTGGCAACCTCGAGTCAGCGGGTAGGGGGAGGGGATACACCGCTCTACAGTATTTTTATAGTGATTGCAGTACCAGTTTAGGCCACAATCCTACATACGGCTCCTTTAAAAAGATCTACACATTAGGAAATAAAAAGTGTGTGAAGAGTCTAAATGGTGTATATTCACATGAGATGAAGACTGTACTCAATCATTTTCTAATAAATGTGTTTTTATATGCAGTTTTTTATATAAATCAAATGTAAATTCATGTGTCAGTATTTTCATGTCTCAAAAAAAGAGGAAAGAAACCAAATACAATTCTGTGTTGTATTTTTACATTAACAATGTAATTAATGTTCTATTTATTAAACCAAGTATAAATGTCATCACATTTTTACATTTATTCCAAAATAATAACTCAAGGCAATAACAATTTAAACAACCTGGTCACACTTTACGGTCTAATTCTCACTATTAACAAACTATTAACTACAACTTTTGTCTCAAACTCCTAATTACTGCTTATTTATAGTTAGTAGGTAGTTGTTAAATTTAGGTATTGGGTAGGATTAAGGGATGTAGAATATAGTTGTGCAGAATAAAGCATTAATATGTGCTCTATAAGTACTAATAAACAGGAATGCAGGAATGAATGTAGGGCTAATTGTTAAATAACCATTTAGCAAGTGATATAATGTATCATTACTGCTTATCTAAAACAGGGAAAATTCAGTATTTAAAGCATGCCAAAGGGCTGGGATCTAAAAAAAAATTAAAATAATCTGTATTTAATTAAAAATATATTATTTCACATCCTGCCCAATATTGTCCTACAAACAATGTTCATATTGAAGGCTATGAAAACAAACATGAATGTAACCATGTAGTATAGGACTATGCTATATTATGTGCAAAAAAAGGGGTCAAATTATGTACAAAAAATTGTGCAACTATATTATGTGCAAAAAAAGGGGTCAAATCACACTAGGCCTGCATTCTAACATTGTAACATTACAATCTAAAAACGAAATGTTTTTTAAAGCAGAAGTTAAATACACTAAATTAAAAATGAAAATAAATAAAAACAAAAGCACAGACTAATTATTAGGCTATTTTGATTACCCTGCAATAGTCACTTTACAGCTCTCATAAAAAATACACTTAGTTGTAGGTTCGAAATATGGCATAATTATGTTTGCCAACAAAAAATAAATGTCAACAAATATTTTTAGCAAAATGTATATTTTAGTCTGAATTAGAGTACCTCAGGGATGACGTATTTTTGTAGGCCAACCCGGAAGTTAGCAGCGCACGGGTTCCCTCGTTTGAAAGCCTATGCATTTTTCCCATAGACTTTTGGAAAATCGTAAAAAAATAAGCTCTGTGTTTAACAAAGGGTTATGACACTTACACGTTTTGTCTATCAAGATAATCTTTAACACAACATTGATAAATTTTGAAGCCCAAATAAAGTCGTCAGATATAAAAAGATAACAGTAGGCTATAAACGGACTACACCATGCTCGCGGATCAACGTCACCACCATCAAGCTTCCTCAAACTTTATTTAAAAAACAACTTTATTTAAAAACATGCTCGCTGATTATGATATGCGCTGTGTATGAATACTTATCCACTTTTTCCCATGAGAAACGCTGTCCAAATATCCTGTTTTTCATGATAATGCCTAAAGTCCCCGCCAAAGGAAGAAGTCCATTTTAGCAATTTGTTAGCAACCGCCGTTTTTAAGACACAATAAAGGTTTAAAAAATCACAAGTGAGTTATAACTGGTGTGTTTTATGTCATAGATCAAAACGTGAACATATTTAGAGGCTTTGTTAACCACAGACCTTATTTCGGGGCGATGGAACTGAAAGTCCTAAAATGCTAACTCGCTTCCAAGTTTTGCCTACAAAAACACGTCATCCCTGTTTGCCGCGCATGCGCCCGGCAACGCTCGTTCACGGAAGTTTGTGCTTGCTGAAGGCTCGTCCACTCCTGACTGCAAAATGAAAATATTTCCTCGACTTTATAACATTTATAGATGGAGAATGTGTCTGTGAAATGTAAGTTATGCACTGAGGAAATTATTGGATGTCACTTTAGCTTAAAAAGTTATTAATAGAGGAATGTTTGTTTCCACCAATCGCTGCACAAGTTAAGGTTAGGTATGATGATGAAGGCATGTTAATGCTAGCCCTCCTGGAACCCATAGAGATTGCATTGCATTGCCGAAACACAAAGTCGAAAAAAACGTTCTTTGAATGGAAGTCTATGGGAGCTCTCGGAGCAATTCGAGTGAAATCGCCCAAAAAGAGTCGGTACTCCACAGAGCGTGACTTGACGCTGATTGGACTATAGCGTTTATCCAGTGGCAGAACAAACAGTGACAGCTAGCGTGGTTGAATGTGATTAAAAAATCCATCCCTTTCACACTTTGGTGGTGCGTCGCCCTATTGACCTAATGAAGAAACCGCCTCTGCTAAGTGGGTGAGTTGTTTGCATACTTTTTAATTAATCTTTCCAATAACGGCAAGATTTATTCATTCAGAATGATTCGCGGACGCGGAACACACACAAAACAAGAAGCAGGATTTATCGCACGAACCAATCATAACCAATTATATCCAATCATAGCGCGATGGAGGCATTGCCTCCTCTCACGTGACTTTCTCCCATTCGTTCTTAATTACCCCCCATCAAACCCATCATATGCTTTAGGGGGTCTGATAAAAAGTCAATGGGCTCAGAGGAGGCAAGAGAGTGCCTCCCACTGTAACCTTACCTGCTGGTGTCACTGTTGGACAGTGTTACTTTAGAAAAATGAGTGATTTATGCACAATTTTATTTTAATTTTATTTATTTTTTTGTACAATGGATTCTTTTCTCATCCAGTTTTTTGAGTTGTAGTGAGTGTAGTCCGTTCACTAGTGAGTTTCAGAACCGCATTTCTTGGACCCCAGGGTTTTTGTTGTTGTTGTTGTTGTTTTTTGCGACAGCGCTACCTAGCCAATTCTACTCCATCAGAGGAGACCAAATTAAAACTTCAAACAAATAGATGCAAAGACTAGACACATGGAAATTATTCATTTTTTAAATTATCTTTCAACCTTATTTTTAATGTAAGAACGGGCATGGCCATTTTAAACTTGTGCTGTGGATTTCGGTGTCAGCAGTCTCTAGTTATTATTTAGCTGTGCAAAAACAGTTCGTTGTGCTGCTGGATGTTGTAAACTGGTATTTGTTTGAACAAAATTTGGTTAAATATTTCAAGCGGGTTACCAACGAGTATGTTTAGGGTTAGGGGTTGGTTAGGACAATATGCAGCCTCCGGTATTGCAGGAATACCCTACTCGCCTCCTTGGAGGAAACACCCCCAGTACCAGGGCCGGGTCTAGGGGGGCTAGGAGGGGCAATGCCCCCCCAGATTTCTCTTGTGCCCCTCCAACATCCCCAGGATACTTGTTTTTTTGTGATAGCACACAAAATGTAAAAAATATATCAACACTAAATTAGTTGCATACGCAAATTACTAGAAACATTGTGCGGTTGTATTTTTCTGCCGCGCCTCGCGGCGCGCATCCTTTTACAGTTCTCCCTCACAGACACGCTCAGCACTTCAGGTGCTCACACCCATGCTAGAATTGCCATAATTACAAGATTTTAACTTCTAAAAAGCATTCATGTCCTCATCCACATCCTTTTCCTAAGCAGTTTTCCGAGACTTTTGCACACCTTATCTGATCACTTCTCAAGACGGCCATTGACAATCACATGAGCACATAATATGCAGCTCCTTCATATGCGCTCTATTCTCTATTTAAACGCGCATACACCGTTAATACATTGCTACGCGATCATGGGACACTTGGAAATTTAGCTTGGAATTTTAAATATGTGTTTTCCAAGTCATGAAAAATCTCAAAAATGAATTTATAAAAAAAAATAAAAAAATAAATAGATGTAACTATTCTAGTAAAATATAAAATTGTTTTGCTCAGTTATGTTCAGCTCTAAAATATTCTATCAGCATATTGCGCTATTTGTTGAATAGTAGCCTATTATTTGATGTGATAACACCTTTTAGAATCTGCAAAATATCAATAATTTAAAAAATAAATAAGTGAGATCAAAAAAAAAATTGTATTTAGCTCTGCAACAAAAATGTATTATTATGAGATGTTTACATGTAGTCCACAATATATAATATCTGCCTTTACACAAATTAAGCAGTTCAAAAGTTTACATACACTTGAAGGATTAGTCCACTTTTAAATAAAAGTGGGTTGGGAGACATGAAAAAGGAAAGAATCAGGTCTTCTAATGGTTTAAATTTCTTCAATGAACCAAGTTGTCTTCTTCCACTTTTAAATTTTACCATTCTTAAAGATTTAGAGTAAATCCCAAATTCTTTCTGAAAAACAGAAAACAATGGCTTTGTTTTAAGGAACTTACAGTAAATGAATATAACATGAACATGAACATTTTCCCAAATGAAAATATTGTTCAGTAGAAATTGAATGTGTACATCTTCCATTATTATACCAAAAGTTATGTCAATTTTAGAAAATGAAATCAAATTAATTGTAATTTTAAGCCATTTGTATGTTAGACCAAAAGTCTCTAAACAGTCTAATTAAACAGTTGTACTAACTAAACAGTCAAAAAACAAATGTACTGTTGTTTCAATTTCAGAATCACAGTAAGTACTTTTGTGATTAATATTAAATCTGAAGCTGTTATTAATCAGAAAAAAATCTGAAAAATGGAGGAAACTGTTTAGTAGTTAAAAGGGGGTGGGGAGATCATATACCTATGAATCATAAATCATATTATGCTGCCCCACCAAGTTTTCGAAATGCCCCCCCAGTCACGCAATCCTAGAACCGGGCCTGCCCAGTACACACAATTCTGACTGGTTGGAAGGTGTGTGTTCAAACTGTGTAATGCACAGCTAGTTCCAATCAGCTCAATCACCGTTCTGTATAAATGCGCTGCCTACATTGAAGCACACATTACTTGCTCCTATATTTCTCAGGAGCAAGTTGGTAAATTCATGTTTTTAATTGAATTCAATAACAGCTTTAAAGGTGCAGTAGGTGATTTCAGAGAAACGCTGTTGAAAGTAGATTGGAACAAGCACCACAACCCACTTGAAGTCAATCAGCAGTACGGGGCGAATATGTTCATAATGAGGGAGGAGAGAGAGTGAGCAAGAGGGAGATTTGAAGAAAGACTGTAGAAAAAGAGATGCTGAGAGACATGAGAGACAAATAGAAAAGGTCTGAGGAATATCACTGGAAAAAGAAGGGTTATGATCAGGCAAGAGCTTTCGGACCCACATTAATATTATAAAGACCTAAGCGGGAAGGCATGCAAACGGATGGCAAGGTTGCTTTGTTTGTGCTAAGGTTGCTTGTTGCATGTTTTGCTATGTTTTACAGAACCAAGATGCTGTTGTTGTAATGTTAACTATAGTAACAGGACAGTTTAGAGTGTCATTGTTTTTCTGGAGCTGGTGTGCTGCTGGCGACCAGTGTTGGGTAAGTTACATCAAAAAAGTAATTAATTACTAATTACATCATCAATGTTGTATTTAAAATACTTTTATAATTATTCTGTCTGAAAAGTAATTTAATTACTCAATAAGTAATTAACTCATAATTAAAATCCCTAAAAACCTTGACCGGATAGACAATAGAAAGGAAACACTTTTAATAATTTAAATATGAGTTAAACATGGAATAGTTTAGCTTTTTATAGCTTTTTAAAACATTTTAGCTTTATTTAAACATAAAATTTTAGTAACAAATAGGGATGTCACAATAAAAACTAGTAGTCAGTACTGATACCTCCAAAAGTCCACAATACTCGATACCATGGTAAAAATATATAAAGATGCAAATAAAACAATGCTATATATTTTTTCTGATAGGTCTAATAGTAGTAAGTAAAAATACCAAAGAAACTGAATAATCAAATACAAATAACTCTGCACAGTCATAACTGTATAAATTAAATATAGATTAATCCTTATTAAAGCTTTTCTTTTGTTGTTTGATTATCATTTATAATACAGACAGCCAATAGTAGACAGTAGCATGTTTTAAAGGCTGATATCACTAAGACCTAATGGACGGAGACAATATGCTGTTACACATGCTGTTCACATTCACATAACCAACGCGAATAAATGCCAAAATAGGCATTTTGACATAACTGTGTATTTGAACGTTTGTGTAATAAACCGCGAAAATTTGACACTCTTGAGAGGCGGCTATGTGTGCGCTTTTGTGCACTGACTGAAGACCGTCTCTCAGAGAACGCGCACGTTTTTTCTCCCTAGGACATAGCTTACATTTTACTGTAATATTCTTGCCTACCTGTGTCAAAAAAGTGAAGTAATTGGACAGTCGCTTAATGCCGACATCTTCAGACAGCGACTACGCAGCCAACTTGCGAACTCACGCGCAACTGCACTACAGCTAACGATTTTAAAGAGGCAGCGTTCACCTTTACCTTTAAATGACAAATTTAGATTTTAAATTTAATATTGATTTAAACAGAACTGTTGAACTAATTTACAGTATGTAATACAAGACCATAATAAGAATGACCTAAAAATGAACAGTAATCCCTTACTTTACTTTTTCAGTGGATAAGTAATGTAATTACAGTAACGCGTTACTTAGTAACGAGTTACACCCAACACTGCTGGCGACTAACAATGAACTCTTGCTTGTACTCTTGTGTACGTACTGTATGTTCATTTTAATTTTGTTATTTCACTTTATTTTTCACGAAGCATTATTTTGCTTTGCTTCAGCTATGGTAAAGTGACATCTACTCTTGCGTTCAACATGTTCTCCAACCAATACGTGGTCGTTTGTCACTTCCCTGAAATACGACCCATTGGAGCGTTTACTAAAGTTGCACCCCTATCGACAACAGGACACTTTCATTTTAATTAATTGTACCCTTTTATCTGCGTCATATTTCGGGTTTTGCGTAGCTCAAATGGTAGAGTATTGCAATAACAATATGCAATCATGTGATCATGCGATCGTGGGCCCGATCCCAGGGAACTCATGTGCTCATAAAGTGTATATGCACTATAAATCACTAAGGATAGGTTTAGGGGTGGGGTGGGGTGGATGTAATCGTTAATAAAGAAATGAGTTTTGTTTTCATTGGTCTCAGCTGTTTCCCCTTCCCGTGCACGCACCTGTTCTGTGTCTTCGCGCTGATTGCGCTGCTTATTTCTCCCTGTTCTTTGTCCTTGTCTGTGTCCGGGAATTGATGTTTGTGAGTATCACTTGCTCCTCGTTATCTCGCTAAACTTTATTCGTGTGTGTCTTAGCAGTCTGAGTTCCAGTCCCAGTCGCAGCCCAGACGCCCGAACTGGATTCCTGCTGTCGCTCTGCTGTACTGTGAGCCTGTCGTCTGGCGTGGTCATTGTTATTCGCCAGTACGGAATATTTCCTTCTGCTCACGCTTCACTCCAGTGGGACTACAGTCGCGGACCTGCGACTCGGGAGACCGCTGTTTATTCTGTTGATCCCCAGCTGCAACGTGCCTGCTTCTCCACATCTGGCAGACTGTTTCTGTTTGTTTTATTGGAACTCAAATAAATCATTTTCAAACTCCTTTCGCCTCTGGGTCTTCCAGGCTCCATTGACAGAATTCCCGGACCAACATGGACCCGGCGAAGGAAGCCCCGATTCGCTCCGCTGTGGAGATGCAGGGAGCAATGCTTGGACGTCATGAGGAGGAGCTCTCCGCGGCCAGACATGCGGTCGAGAACCTCGCTGGACAGGTAACGGATCTGTCTCATCGATTTCAATTTCTCCGGCATGAGCTCTCTGATTCTCCGCCTCCCGGTCAAGCCTCTGAACTAAGAGTGAACAATCCGCCAAGATATGCCGGTGAGCCCACAGAGTGTAAAGCCTTTCTAACTCAATGTCTAGTTGTCTTTTCTCTCCAACCAACCACTTATGCGACTGACCATGCGAAGGTTGCATTTGTTATTTCTCTGCTGACAGGGAGAGCACGAGATTGGGCCACAGCAGTCTGGGAGGCGGAGGCGGTATGCTGTCAGTCATTTACTGCGTTCCGGGAGGAGATGGTTAAGGTTTTCGACCGTTCCGTTAGCGGACGCGAAGCATCCCGCCCGCTTGCTATCCTGCGTCAGGGAAGGGCGCTCAGTGTCCGACTTCTCCATTGAATTCCGTACTCTATCAGCTTCATGTGAGTGGAATGAGCCTGCCTTGATGGCGCGATTTCTGGGGGGATTGTGTCCGGAGATTAAGGATGAAATTTACGCACGAGAAGTCCCCGCTACCCTCGACCAGCTGGTGGAATTGGCAATTAGTTTGGAGAAGCGCTCAGACCTCCGACGCCGTGCCCGCGGGACCCAGCAAGCCCCATCTCCTCCTCAACCTGGACCAGTGCCTGTTTCTTTAGAAGCCGCCCAGTTTCCTGAACCCATGCAGACGGCGGGTATTCGTATTTCACCTGCGGAACGTCAGTGTCGCATCACTCTTCATCTTTGCATGTACTGTGGGCGTTCAAGACATCTGGTAGCGGTCTGCCCGCTAATAGAGAACGCTCGCCAGTAGACCGGGGGATACTGACGAGCGTAGTTTCCGGTTCTCCTCCCGCCAAATCCATGACCACACTGCCTGTAGTGCTCCGGTGGGCAGGGACTACCACAACGTGTAAAGCCTTCATTGACTCTGGATCGGAGGGAAATTTTGCATTAGACGGCAGTGAGCTGCCTGGTATTCATTATGTTACAGCACCGGTGAGTCTCACCATTTCAGGCAATCACCAAGAGACAATTTCATTTTCTATTTTTCGTTCTACTTTTGCCCCTGTCGTCTTGGGTCATCCTTGGCTCGTTCAACATAATCCACAAATTGACTGGTCACACGGAACCATTCAGTCTTGGAATTTGTCTTGTCATGTCCAGTGTCTTGTATCTGCTGTGTCTCCTGTCTCTTCTGTCTCTGTGTTACAGGGGGAGCCTGGTGATTTGTCTGGAGTGCCGGAGGATTATCACGATCTACAGGCGGTCTTTAGTCATTCCCGGGCTGCGTCCCTCCCTCCTCACCGTCCGTATGACTGTAGCATTGAACTTCTTCCCTGTACATCTCCTCCCCACGGCCGTTTATACTCTCTCTCTGCCCCTGAACGCAATGCTCTCGAGAAATACTTATCTGAGAGTTTGGCTGCCGGTACTATTGTGCCTTCCACTTCTCCCGCGGGCGCAGGGTTTTTTTTTTGTTAAGAAAAAGGACGGTTCGTTGCGCCCCTGTATAGATTACAGAGGGTTGAATGACATAATGGTTAAGAATCGTTACCCCTTGCCCCTTATGTCTTCCGCCTTTGAGTTGCTTCAGGGGGCCCGCATTTTCACCAAATTAGACCTCCATAACGCTTACCACTTGATGCGTATTAAAGAGGGAGATGAGTGGAAGACGGCGTTTAACACGCCTCTCGGTCACTTTGAATATCGGGTTCTTCCGTTCGGCCTAGTCAACGCACCGGCTGTTTTCCAAGCCCTAGTTAAAGATATTCTAAGAGACATGCTAAATATATTTGTTTTTGTATATTTGGATGACATTCTCATCTCTAGCGGTGCATGTCCAGCATGTTCGTCGTGTCTTACAGCGTCTATTGGAGAACAAGCTTTTTGTTAAGGCTGAGAAGTGTGTCTTCCATGCTCAGTCTGTGTCTTTCCTGGGTTCGATCATCTCTGCTGACGGCATCAGCATGGATCCTGCTAAGGTACGCGCGGTTATGGAATGGCCCATCCCAGATTCTCGTACTGGTCTCCAGCGTTTTCTGGGATTCGCTAATTTTTATCGTCGCTTTATTGCTAATTTCAGTCGCATTGCCGCGCCTCTAACGGCTCTCACTTCGCCTAAGAAACGATTTGAATGGACCGAGGGAGCTCAGCGCGCCTTTGACAAACTGAAGGAGCTGTTCACTTCAGCACCCATTCTTATCATGCCTGTTCCTACCGAACATTTTATTGTCGAGGTCGACGCCTCCGATATTGCCGTGGGCGCTGTCCTTTCCCAGCGTTCCTCTGCTGATAATAAGGTTCATCCGTGCGCGTTCTTCTCGCACCGCCTCTCGCCTGCCGAATGACATTACGACATCGGAAACCGTGAGCTTCTCGCCATTCGTTTGTCTCTGGGCGAGTGGCGTCACTGGTTGGAGGGTTCCTCTGTTCCGTTCATTGTGTGGACGGATCATAGGAACCTCGAATATATCCGGTCTGCCAAACGGTTGAACGCTCGTCAGGCTCGTTGGGTGCTTTTTTTTTTAACGTTTTGATTTCACTATTTCCTATAGACCCGGGTCGAAGAATACTAAGCCTGACGCTCTTTCACGGCAGTTTGGTTCCGCTGGTGATGCCTCTTCCACTGAACCCATTTTACCTGAGGGTTGCGTGGTGGCAGGCATTTCCTGGGGAATCGAGAGACAAGTTAAGACCGCTCTTACTGGTGTTTCTATTCCGAAACGATGCCCTCCTAATCAATTGTTTGTTCCTCCGACCATGCGGCCCGCCGTCCTCCGATGGGGTCATTCCTCTAAGCTGGTAATTCATCCAGGGGTTAGAGGATCCCTAGCGTCCATAAGCCAACGATTCTGGTGGCCTTCTAGAACACGCGACGTGCGTCGTTTTGTTTCTTCGTGTCCCGTATGTGCTCAGACCAAGTCGAATAATTCTCCACCTGCCGGCCTCCTTAGACCTCCTATTTCCTTCTGCTCGCGCTTCACTCCAGTGGGACTACAGTCGCGGACCTGCGACTCGGGAGACCGCTGTTTATTCTGTTGATCACCAACTGCAACATGCCTGCTTCTCCACGTCTGGCAGACTGTTTCTGTTTGTTTTATTGGAACTCAAATAAATAATTTTCAAACTCCTTTCGCCTCTGGGTCTTTCAGGCTCCATTGACAGAAATAGGACAAATGGTGTAAAAAGTCCACACATTGCATTTAAATTAACATTTTGATTGGTAACGACAGTCATACGTCATTTCATGACGACAGACATAACATGATCATTATTTTTAAATCATCTAGCTTTTACGCATGACTTTAAAACGTAAAAATAGGTCGTAATAAGGTGCTTGAAAAACGACCTATAGGGTCAGAGGACAGTCTGCTTGCATTGTGTGTTCTTGAATTTTGGGGGTGGAGTAATAAGGGAGGGGTGTTTTTGTTTGATTTCAAATATCAACAGTGTTTCTAAGAAATTGCTTACTGCACCTTTAACTTGTCAGTGCTGGCAAGCGCCCATGTGTATGTAAAAGTCATATAATTTAATCATATAGTTTATATGAAGTTTAATTATATTTAATCATATAATTTAATATATAGTGTTCTAGATAGTTTTGGCTGTGTCTTTGTGACAGTGAAGCCAATCATTCTCTTCTTTACCAGTTCTCTTCTTCAGAGACCCATCAAATGGTGGCATTTATAGATAAACCTGACTTTAAAGAACCAATAACCAATGATTACATAAAAACAAATATTTGGTCAAACAGATAATCATTTCCCACCCCACACCATTAACTACCATTAACACACCCACTTTTTAACTATCCCTTTAACATCTGCAATAAAACCAAATTCAGTCCCACACAGTCCTATGCTGAGGCAGGCACTTTGAAGAGTGGTAGGGCTAAGAGCTTAAGAGAGATAAAAAAGACCCATCAAGTCTGCTGTGCTCTGTCACGTGGGTTGTTCTGAAACTTCATTCCATTAAGTGTGCTGTTCTAATGCTAATTAGCTGGTATAATTGCTTTTCAGTTCTTCAGCTGTGATTATCACCTGAGTTGTGTTCTTACTGATTTGTCTTAGTCTAAGCAGACAAAAGATTACGTCTGAAATTTGCCCTTCAGTTTTCATCAACAAGCAAGTAATTCAAGTCCTTCAATGGTGTTCAGTATTATTTTGTCATAGGAATAAAAGGAAAAAGTAATTCTCATCAAAGGACACTTGCCAATGCCTTCAGTGTGGCTTTTTTTCATAGACGGCCAACAGCGTGTAAATGTCTGCAGCGTCATGATTAATGGACTAAATGCCCTTACTGTATCCTTCACTGTGGCTACTGTACCCTTACCAGTCCTGTTCCCTAGGGAGACAACATCCAATAATGTACACATTGATTGGAAAGCACACAGGAAAGGACCGTGCAGCTGGGCTGAAGCAGACTGATGACTAATGCTAGATCCTAATTGTAAATTTACACAAAAGTGGATGTAAAGGATTTGATGCTTTTTCCAGCATAAGCCATTAATATTAATTATGTTCCAGAGATGCTTTTTCTCAGCAAACACCACAATTTGTGCATATATTCAAATATAGGGTAGAATATACAGTATAGTGTGATCAAGACTACCCAAATACATTTTCAAAAGAGACCCTGTGCAATACAAAGCACTACTGTGGGCAATCTGCTCAAAAATGAACTTAACACTATAAGCTACATGGAAAAGGTACTGTATCTTGCTACATTTATACTAAATAGTTTTTTTTGTGATATATTAAAAATAATAAGCTGTAATAAAAAAAGAGGTGTAAAACAAACTTATCCATTTGTTGTGCATATGTTTGTTGAGGAGAAATAAATAATATGACATTACATGACCACATTCTATCAAGACAAAGCACCTTTAACAGGAGTACAACATAAAACAGTATTTAAGAAAGCATGCATTAAAGTGCTGCAGGGATGACTTGTTTTTGTAGACAAAACCCAGAAACAAGTTAGCATTTGAGCCATTCCTGTTCTGTTGTCTGCTTTCAAGTCAAGGGTTTTTTGAATGGGTTTTTGGTTGCGTGAAATAATGTCTGTGGTTAATACAAGCTCAAGACATTTTCATGTTTTATTCTATTAGAATTCATAAAAGTTATCCTAATGAAGAAAACGTGTAAGAATCATAAACTTTTGTTGGTCACAGAGCTTATTTTCTGCAGTAATCCAAAAGCCAATGTAAAAATCCTATTGGATTTTTGTCAAGTTATGTTAGGTTGTGAAACCAGGTTGACCCACACTAGATGATTTTCAAATCTTAACCGATTTAACGGTAGGAGACCACAGACATAAGGTCAGTTTCAACCAATTTTTAGAATTATATCCTCCGAAAGCACACACTAAAGATTTGTCCAGACCGCAAGACCACACACCTGTCGATTCTAGTAACATTGTCAAAGTGAGACAAGATCTCATGGAGACTCACAAGATCAAACGTGGCTTGAGAAGAAAAACAAATGGAGGATGACCGACATCATCAGCTGGTTCTCCAGGCGTGAGTTTTGTTTTATGGTAAGAAAAACAAAGGAGACAAAAATTGGGTGCTCTTTCTCAGTACTCGTGGCATGCTCGCTCTCACTGGCTATCGTGGGTATCACGTCAGAGTTAGATATTTACGATTTGGGATTGTGGGGGCTCTGATGCAATCGGGAGCAGTAAAATAATCGTAATGATACCACACAATTGAGGATTTTTTTCGACAAAAAGTGTGAAAAAAAGGGGCCACACCCCTCAGATCATTGGGGGTTGCAAATCGGTCCCAAAATCTGGCTTAAAATCTTAAAGTGTGTGGCCAGCCTAATGGCATCAGTTGAGTTGCTTCACTCCCATTCACAATTTAGGAATCTCTTCATTAGTAGTATACTTTCGCCTACTATTTTATGAACACTGTTTTGGCTGTAGGCCTACTATTCTTTTCACATACTGTATTTCACCTACAGTATATTAGGCAGTACAGGCATATTCAAATGTAGGGTATGATTTTGCAAATTCAGACTGCTGGAAAATAACCATTTCAAAAGAGTTATTTATTCGCAAAACAAACACCACTTGCTCAGATTCTAAACAACCAACAGAGAATATGGATAAAATGTTTTTAATGCTGAAATATAGCATAAAATGTAAAGTTGTAGCCTTTCCCAACACTACCAAGCTACTTATAAAATAAAATATCTTTGCTGCTGAAACTCTACGTAATTTAAAAAATAGCTACATTACCACCTCGCTACTGAGAAATGTAGTTAATCATTGAAGGCCCGTTCACACCAATGTTAACTATAGCTACACATTTTTAATAATTGTTGTAATTCCATGAGAATAGGGAAGCCCACAACTCAACTATAACGATAATGCCACAGAGAAACGTTATCGTTGGAATCACTTTCAGAATGATTTTTTTCCCCAGCTGATGAACAACAAAAAAATTGACAGCCAGTCAGAATTCCCAGATATTAAACAGCTCAAGCATTTAAAGTGGCAGGTGAAATATCTGCAGCGTGCACTTATAATAAACAGAGCATTATCGTTTGTTGGTGTGGATGATAATATAGTAAGTGTTATAGTTATCTTTATAGTTGTTGTTCATGGTGTGAAAGGGCTTTAAGGGCTGTGTAAATCCATTAGGCAAGAAGCAAGCTACTTTACAAAATATTTGTCAAAACTGACTTGTCTACGGACTCCAACGCATTCATCAAGAAAGATATGAAGCACATTCATCTGTTATATGTTTTACATGGTACTGTTATTCTACCTGCCCATATATCCTGCTGGATGTCCTCCTCACATACCGGTACTTTACAAAGGTCAGGCCCTCCATATGCCTTATTGTGACAAGAAATGGAGATTAAAAGAAGAAGAGAGATTGAAGCTCTTAATATGTACAGTTTGCTCTTGCCTCAAAGGGTCAGAGCCATATAATCATCCGCAATAACATTCTTATCTACCTAGAACTGTAGTTACACTAGACACTGGGAACAATTGTCAAATTAATCAAGGTGTCAGGTTATGGTAGAACAAATAACCTCATTCGGCGTGTATGTGATTGGTAGATTGTACCTGGACTCTCTACTGTAGCTATAATTAAAAGCAGTAATACAGTTGTCAATGTCAATAAATCAATTCTCCCTCTCTGCAGGAAACAAGAGGAATGGCCTTGTCCCTGACTTTTAGTAGTAAACATATCTTTTAATTCAGTTCTCATAAGAGATCTGCTCTTAACATAACCTGAGCTAAAATAGCTGAAAAAAACTCACTAATTGCTAAATATCCTGTTTTTCTGTCATGAGAGCCCATGTTTTGGCTGACCTTGGTTTAGCCCTGATGATTGCGGCTAAAAACTCGCTCATACTGTAGCTTTTTATACTTGATTTAAAGTTTAGCATTTATAGAGGCTGGCTATCTGCTGTATAATCTCATTTAGAGTGAAAACAGAGATAATATCCAAAACTTTCCTCCCTGCAAATTTGGCAAAAAATGATGTTAGCATAATTTTTAGGAGCCTGAAACTGTCAAGGTAAGCCATAAATTTTCCATCTGCTTCTGCCGTCGCAGTGTCTCATTTAAATGAACACACTTGACACACCCTGGCAATTGAGACAAATGAACAGCACAGACATTGAAAGTATGCAAGCGTGTTTGTGAAATGCACAAGTACAGGCGTAGAGAGTTTCTTTACTGTTTTCCCAAGGTCCTCTGCGAGTGGGTGGTAAATTGACAGCCTGTAGTAATTACTGATCATGGCAGTGATAGCCCTGTAGATTAAATCCCAGATTGTTTTCAATCAGCTATTTGTGAATACGCCTTGTCTCATCGGATCTGGAAAGATGCCAGATAATTGGAATTAGAGCTTCGGAGGTGTGTTGCACCATTAAACGGCAGAATCAATCATTGGGATTGGGACACTCGACTCCCACACCAATTGTTTGCATGCGTCATGTTTCATGGATTAAAAATGAGAGTGGCTTTCATAACAGCGTTGGCAAGAAAAAATATTCACAATTGTCTGCTGTGCATGAAAATTATTCCTTTACAGTGTTTTATATTGTCTGCTTGTTATCTCTTT
Source organism: Anabarilius grahami (assembly GCA_003731715.1). Lineage (NCBI taxonomy): Eukaryota > Metazoa > Chordata > Actinopteri > Cypriniformes > Xenocyprididae > Anabarilius > Anabarilius grahami. The sequence continues at coordinate 1,566,684 of RJVU01030023.1, forward strand.
ATTATATGGCTTGCTCATTATCTCCATCCTATTTTATCACACAACTTCATTACAGTCAGAAACCTCAGCTGGAAAGGTGCTGAGCAGCGGTGCTCTGTTTGCTCATGCTGTCTTGTCCCCAGACATACAGTTGTATCAGGTTAGTATTAAACAGGAAGAGTGATGAGGTTTTGCTGAGAGACAGCATCTCTATCATGCCAAGAAAGTGTCATGGGCTCCCAGTCTACATCAGTGTCAGCGAGAAAAGGAACACACCGTCAGGGAAACAGGATGTCTGACGGATGAGCTCTGACTACTTCTAGTTCACATTAATGGGTCTGCTTTGCTTAATTGATGTGAAGGAAATTGTTTTCTATTTAAGAAGTACTACTAATGTTGTAATGGTATTCAGCGTAGATACATTATGGAGTGGAAAATCCAGGATAATGACTCCTTTTTTTACAGGAAGGAATTATGTTAAAGGTAAGGTTGGCAAAGTTTTTCATAAACACTTTCTGTTATAATGGTTGAAATTCTCTACACTTCCTGATAGCAGTCAATATTAGAAGTAGTCTAAATATAAAAAAATTTACATATATCTTCTGTGGAAGTCTTAGGACCAAAAGATGTTCTTCCAATCATTGCATTCGGTCCGAATAGTGCGTGTGACGCACATTTTGTCATCAGAAGAGTATGCACGTACTGTATGCACACCGCCGCACATGCGCATTATTTTTTTTTTTTTTGTGGTAATTAGTTTATCCACAAGGTGGCAACCGTGCCCTGGGGGCGTCAATTCACAAGGTAGTCAAAGAAAAACTGCATAAACAAAACAGAGCGGAACGCATGCAAGCTACAGCGACAATGGAGGCCTACATAGATGAGAGATTGTGCGAAGAGGTTAGAAAGTATCCTCATTTGTACAACTCTAGCATGAAAGAATACAAAGATGTTTACATGGGTTGTGAGTCGTGGTGAGAGATTGCTCAAAACTGCGATGTGTTAAACGCCTGTGTATGCGTATGAGTCAAATGAAGTATACTTTCCAAGGCTGTGCGTTCGTCTGTGCAAAGAAACTAAGTATACCCAGGGCTTTGTTCATGCTATGTTGTAATTATCATAAGATGACAACCTGTAACATTTCACTCCTGTTCACGTCCTTGGACCGGGAATTATGTGTTTCTATGGCAACAGTATCAATGCCGAAATGAATCTGCAGCAGTCAAGTGGTACAAGTCAGAGCTTGTTTACATTCATTATAATTGTAATGTTATGTGCTTTTAAACATGAGGTAATTCAACGCTGTCTCTTGTGACTCTTTGCAGACTCTGCTCTGGCTGTGCGTGTTCATTTGTTTGGAGGAGGTGTGGCTTTGGAGAGCGCTCAGAAGGGTGGGCTCTTACTCTTTCAAAGCTAGCTTGCTATTGCTAGCCTCTCCAAAATTGCCTACCTTTTATATTATATTATTATATTATATTATATTATATTATATTATATTATATTATATTATAAACTACCATGAAATTTTGACTATAAAATGTATACTGTTTTAACAATTTTCTAAACTAACAGAGCTAGGCAATGTCAATAGTATTCTTGAAAGCTAAAGTATAATTAAGTAAAGGGAAGATCATCAAAGGAGATCGTCAAAGATAAAAGTAATTTGGTTACTTGAAAGTAATGATTGACTTGACTTAATGCTATGTGCTAATGCTAACACTAACAGTGTTCTATAGACCAACTTATCAACTGCGTTTTCAAATAGTAACAATAACACTTTATTTCTAACAATTTGTGACCCTGGACCACAAAACCAATCATAAGGGTGATTTTTTTAAATGAATAAATAAGCTTTCAACTGATGTATGGTTTGTTAGGATAGGACAATATCTGCGGGTGCAAAAAAATCTAAATATTGAGAAATTAAAGTTGTCCAAATTAAGTCCTTAGCAATGCATATTACTTACAAAAATACATTTTTGATATATTTACAGTAGGAAATTTACAAAATATCTTCATGGAACATGATCTTTACTTAATATCCTAAATGTTTTTTGGCGTAAAAGAAAAATCAATAATTTTGACCCATACAATAGGCTATTGCTACAAATATACCCGTGAGACTTATGACTGGTTTTGTGGTCCAGGGTTATTTTATAAAATGAACAGTGCTGTTAATAATGATTTATTAGTTCCTTTCTACTTGTTGTTGTAAAAAAAACATTGATATAAATGTAGGTGTGGTGAGAGTATTGAAAAGTTTTAGCTGGATAAAAAGTACAGTTCACTGACAAGTTGACCGTGGTTACTAATACTTCAGTATGTTGATAGATTTTTGAGATATTTTCAAATGAATTAGCTTTGCCTCAGTGCCCTGTAAAAGTGCCTACTATTGTAATGATCTTGATTTTATAAGAACACTTCACTGCACCGATCCCAAGGCCTAGGGCGCTAATTAAAACATTGAGCCATTAGCAATAATTCAAAAGGCAAGTTACAAAGAGATGAAAGCTTATGCAGAGAGGTTTAATAAAACATGTTAGCTTAAGAAATGTTCAATTATGTTGAAGTGAGCTGTCAAAAATACTAAACAGGCTACTGGCTGTGATATATGGTTTATATTTACAAAATTATTTTGTTGCAGTTATGCTCCAGGGTGTAGAGAAACAATGACATGAAAGTGACTTTCAATATCAACTGAGGAACCGAGACAGTCTAATTGTCCGAAATAACAAACACTGATGTCTTTTGTTGGGAGTGTTATTAATTTTGTATTTTTAATTTGTTTTATGCAGCTTTGTTGAAAACTCATTTCCTACTTCAAAAATTTTGTACTTTGCAATACTGAAGAGGGTTTACAATATGTGAATCTAATAAGACATCATCTCATATAGGAAATTAAAATGAAGTTAAAGAGTGATGAGACATATAGTCATGTGTACACAACATGATACTTCTGAAACTTAATTATCAGACAAAATGGTAATCTTGTGTATTACAACTTGTTAAATATAAATGTAGCAGCCATTAACACTGAAAAACTGAATATACAAAGATACACTGCTGTTGAACGTGTAGTTTGCCACGTGTTTACAGCGAGAGCGATTTAATGGAGGCTCCTGTCCCATGTCAATGGCAATTCATCAGAGAATACAATTTAATACAGGCTGTAATGAGGGCTGACAGGAAATAAATATTAATTAAATGAGATCAAAAAGTGCTCTAGCACTTACCTTCATTAAACTTTTAGCGACTGCGTAATTTGGTGTGTACTGCAACTCGGAAAGGGGCCGCATGTCGTTCTCTGAGAGTCGGCTAATCTGTTTGTGTACACAATATGGTGTTACTACAGGCTTATGGCCCAGCAGTCAAGCACCAAATATCAGCTTTCATAGATCTTATGAATTTTATATTTTGAAATTAGCTCCAGCAGTCACATAAGTGCTATCTATTTCATCTGTTTCACGAGCGGTATCCATTGCATAGGAACGGATCAGCATTCTTCTTTTGATGTTCCCAGCGGTTTTCTGATTATCATTCGCTGTGTGGATGCTCCATTGTTTATTGATTAGGTGTTCATAAATTGAGAAAGAATATCGCAACGATGAAGTTGTTAAAAGCATTTTTAAATCGATTACTGTTGGCAAGTGGGAAAGTGCTAAAGCGGAGGAGAACTTTAAAATGAGTGAGGGCTTACTGCAAACCCCAGAGTCACATTGAAAGATTACAGGCAGAGCAGCACTGGAGCAGTCAGGATTTATTTTCTGTCCCCTTTGGTTGCAATATTGTGTTTTAAAATTGAATATGGTTATGGTAATGTTTTTGATCAAGGATGTTAGGGGCTACAGATAATTTAGTTGTTTAGATTAGAAAAAGCATTTCTCCATGCCATTATGACATGATTGCCAGGACGGCTAGCACACACTGTGGCTCGGTCGGCTGTTGCTATAGCCGTATAGAAAATAATGTTTGAATTGTAATGCTGTTCTCGTGAGTCAGAGTCATTTGTCTTTGTTCTGTGTGCTTGTGTCTCCCTGTGTATCACAGGAAAGATGAATGCAGCTAATAGACTGTGACACAACCATTAACTACAGCTGTAATGAAAGTGTAATAGAATCAAACAGTCATTTCTCTGCAGAGCCCCAGCAGATACAGGTAAACGTCTGAAGACCGGACAAAAAGGCCTATGCTTCACCTCCACATTTCGCCCTTGAACTCCCATCAGCATCACTAGAAACATCAAACACCTGGGTAAAAACGTGGCTGACTGATCAGGTCCTTTACATATGAAACAAATCCACGGACTGCATTATTCTTGCAGTCTTCGACAAAGGAATAAGGTGTTCTTTCATGTGTGATCTCAGCTTTTGTGAGCTCGTGTCCTTGCTCTGTAGGAAATATTGACTTTAGAGATATTCCCTCATTTTATGGAAATGTTACGCTCTCAAGTGTCAAGATCATAAGGGACAATAATAAGCTCTTGTTATTAAAGGCTGCTGGCCCCTTTTCTTTGGACCTGCAATAATGGAGGCACGCGTTTGTCTGGTGAGCATTTGTCTTGTAAATGGGGAAATAATTCCCAGAACTAATTTTAATTTTTTTTCATATCATTTACATAATATCAATATTTGTAATTACCTCTGGGTTATATCTATGTTTAATGAATTAAAATAAAACAGCATAAGCAGAGCCTTCTGTGTCCAACTATAATAGTGAAGTGATTTCCACATTGGCTGGACAGACATACATGCTTATTAAATTATATTTATTATTATTATTATTAAAGTCCTAAAATTATCCTCACACTTTAATCAGAAAAAAATCTAATGAGTAACTTATTAAATATACATTAGGAGTATCTTCTAAGGTGTTGTTAGACCAGATCTCAACTATAAAATTATCAGGTGTTGTTTCTTGGCTTTCCTGTGTTCCGATCACTTGTTAGTTGTCATGGTTACCAGTTGAGTTGTGCACCTGTTTCTTGTTCAGTTAATCATGAGTGTGTAACCCACTGCACAAAGTACTGCAGACACGATGGATTCTGAATATGGACCAGCTTTTCAGGAGTTCAGGTTTGCCTATGGAGAATAAGGAGCTCAACAACAACAATGAATCACATGGTAAGATGTTCGTTCCAGGTGTTATTTGTCAAAAGCCAATGTTTAACTTAATTAAAATGCACCAAATTAGAATAATAAGAAGAAAAAATAAAGAAATAAAGAAAACACAATTAGTTACTTTCTCAAACAAAGAAAAGTAAGGAAAAGATATTTCAATGCAAGTTATTTTGACAGTAACTTCCCTTTTTTTCTTTATAGACTTCAAGGACTTCAAACGAAAACTAAAGAAAACTCAAATGGCAATTTCAATCACCATTCACCACAACTTCACATCTGTTAATGAAGCTAATCTTTTTGTTTGCTCCTTTGAGGTAAAATAAAATGGGAATTGTATCCTTTTCTTTTCACACTCAAAAATAAATAAAACTAAATAAATAAATCTATATTAATATCTCAGTGTGTTCACCCTTTTTTTAAATTTAAGGGATACGTTTCCCTTGTAACTTGAAAAATAGGAAAAATAAGAAAGAAAGAAAAGAAAAAAAATACGAGCAAATTAAAGGTGCCCAAGAATGCTTTTTCACAAGATGCAATATAAGTCTAAGGTGTCTCCTGAATGTGTCTGTGAAGTTTCAGCTCAAAATACCCCATAGATTTTTTTAAATAAATTTTTTTAACTGCCTATTTTGGGGCATCATTAACAATGCACTGATTTACGCTTGGCGCCGCCCCTTTAAATCGCGTGCTCCCTGCCACACGAGCTCTCGACTATATTACAGCGCATTTACAAAGTTCACACAGCTAATATAACCCTCAAATGGATCTTTACAAGATGTTCGTCATGCATGCTGTATGCATGCTTCGAATTATGTGAGTAAAGTATTTATTTGGATGTTAACATTTGATTCTGAATGAGTTTGAGGCTATGCTCTGTGGCTAACAGCTAATGCTACACTGTTGGAGAGATTTATAAAGAATGAAGTTGTGTTTATGCATTATACAGGCTGCAAGTGTTTAAAAATGAAAATAGTGACGGCACTTGTCTCCGTGAATACAGTAAGAAACGATGGTAACTTTAACCACATTTAACAGTACATTAGCAACATGCTAACGAAACATTTAGAAAGACAATTTACAAATATCACTAAAAATATCATGTCATCATGAATCATGTCAGTTATTATTGCTCTATCTGCCATTTTTTGCTATTGTCCTTGCTTGCTTACCTAGTCTGTTGATTCAGCTTTGCACATCCAGACGTTCTGCCCTTGTCTAATGCCTTTCATAATCTTGGGAACATGGGCTGGCAGCACACATTCAATAAATACATTTCCAGTCGAAAATGTCTTTTGCTTCTGTGTGAACACTTAAATCAGTGGATAACACACCGTACGTGTTAAACGAGGCGTCCTCTCGGCAATCGTGTGATACTAAACAACGTAACAGTCTCTTTCTCGATACAGTGTCTCTGGACGAATATCACTCTGGGTTTTCTATTCTTTTTGATCAAATATGTCTATTTGATTAAGCAAATTTTTATATTTTAATAGAAGAGACCTGAAACGCCTCTGCTCACTTCTGTTCCACCGAAGCAAGAGAGAGAGAAAGCACGCACTAACCGCGTGCGATTTACAGAAAAAAAAATGCACTATGCTGCATTCTCACTCGTGATTGGTCAATTCTTCAATATACGAAATGCTCTTATTGGCAGCTTCAGAGCTCATGAAAATAACTACTCCCAGCTCAATAGAATGTTGGTAACCTGGGTTACACCCTCCCCCTCTGATCATATGCACGTCCTTGGGCATGGATGAGGCTGTGTGGTCAGTACTGACAAGGGATTATCCGGTACCATGACACATTTATTCCAAAATAAATCTGAATTTTCCTCAGACTGAGTAAAAGCAGTACTTAAACCCTTGTAATAAGGACTGAACAACAGAAATCAAAGGATTCCCTAAATGAGGATAGTGAAATTTCTTTGGGGGTTTAATCTGCCTTGCAGAGCGCCTTACGCCCTCACATTGCTGGTTTTCATCTTCTGGAATCCCTTCACTTGAACCATCTTCAAGTATCATCTCAGATGTAGGACTGTCTCCCTCATCCTGAACATCCCTCAGTTCTTCAACTGGATTCACAACTACATTCTCCAGTATCTCAGGAGACCCGTTAACAACCTCCCCAGAGACTATTACAGTGTCATCCCCTTCACATTCTGCAAGATCAACCTCTACATCCTCTGATTCCACCCCATCCCTCAGAAGTAAGTTCTCACTCAATTCGTCACATATTTGTTCATTTGCCTCACTAATTTCATGCCGTTTCTCATCAAGCTCAACTGGATCTGGAACTGGTGAACACTCCAAATGACAGGAAGGATTTACAGGTGGGATGTAACGAGAAATTACCTCTACTGATTCTCTAGGTACAAAACAGTAAGAAGATTCACTCTCTGAATCTTCCTCATCATTAAAATTTTCTATCTTGTCAGCTTTCTGTGCACCAGAGTGAGGTTTTGTTTGACGCTTCGGACACGCACTGGGTAAGGTAGTCTCTTCCAACTCAACACCAGGTAAAAACCCACAAGGTAAGAGCAGGTCTCAGTGCAGAGTGCGGACGGGAACATCCTTCCCCTCAGGACAAACGGTATACACTGGAACATTTTGTGCTTTCTTTAACACCGTGTACACATCTGGTTCCCACTTATCCGATAGTTTATGTTTCCCCCTCAATCGAACATTTCTTACCAACACCCTATCACCTACTTCCAAAACAGAAGCCACCACATTTCTGTTGAACCTCTTTTTGTTCCGTTCGGCCACTTTTCCGAAGCTAACTTATAGCTTTCTTCCAACATACTCTTTAAAGAAGTTACATACTTTGATAGGGAATGGCACGGTTCATTATTAAAGAGACCAAAAGCAATGTCCAGTGGCAACCGAGGCTGCCTGCCAAACATCAGCTCAGTGAGTAGCCTGTGACATCGTTTCTGGTACAATTGTACGCGTGCACCAGCGGCTTGACATACTCCTTCCAATGAGCTTTCTGTTTGTTTTCTAGGGTACCCAACATCTGCAATAAAGTTCTGTTAAATCGCTTTACTGGGTTTCCCCTAGGATGGTAGGGCGTTGTTCTAACCTTACGTATACCAGCAAACTTACACAATTCCTGGATGATGTTGGACTCAAAATCTGGCCCTTGGTCGCTGTGTAGCTTCTCTGGGAAACCATAATGCACTAAAAATTGGTCCCAGAGACACCTAGAAACAGTTTGAGCCTTCTGATTTCGAGTGGGAATTGCAACTGCATATTTCGTAAAGTGGTCTGTAATGACCAGGATGTCTTTTGTATTGCTGCTGTCAGGTTCTACTGACAAAAAGTCCATACAGACTAGCTCCAATGGTCTGCTAGTCTGTATATTTACCAACGGAGCAGCCTTCTGGACTGTGGACTTCCTCCTGACACAGCGCTCACAAGTTCGGATCTTTCTTTCTACAGCACTGGCCATTCGTGGCCAATAAAACCGTGAACGAAGAAGATCTAGAGTCCTCTCTATGCCTAAGTGGCCCATATCATCATGCAGACAAGTAAGCACCATCTCTCTGAGACTGTTGGGCAATACTAACTGCCTCTGAACCCTTCCTTGATCCTTACGCTTACGATACAATAGCCCATTTATCATCTCAAACTTGTTCCATTCCTTAAGCCACAAAACCATGTTCAGTGGCTTACCTTTCACACTAAGCGGCTTCTTGTTGGACTCTAGATAGCCAATGATCTCGTTTATCTCAGGGTCTTCCCTCTGTTTACACCTTAAATCTTCCTCAGACAACCTAGGGATAGAAGGTAGACCATGATCACACTCATCCATGAATGCTTGAGGTAACACATCCGCAGTCACGCCTAAGGACTCGACCCAGGCAACAGGTGAGGGCTGATCAATCCAATGCCTCTCACAGATGACTTTCACCACTTCAGGAAGCATAACTTGCTGTCCCTGTTCAGCCTCCATATGATTTAATGTGAACTGCTTAATGCGCTCTCTTTCCTTCTGAGACTCAAGGTCATCTGTGAGTTGCCCGTTAGGGTGTCGGGACAACCCGTCTGCGTCCTGATTCTGGGCACCGGCCTGGTACTGAATCTTAAAGTTGAAGGTAGATAGACTGGACACCCACTGGTAGCTTGTGGCAGGAGTTTTGCTGAGGTTAGGACATACGTTAACTCTCTGAGGTCTGAAAACGCGCCGGCATTTTTTGTCATAGAGACATAAGTAAAATATCAATTGAAACTATAGAATATCTTCTTTTATTTGTATACACTCAGAGTAAAAATAAAATGTTTTTTGCTTTTTGTAAAATAAAGAAAACTAACATGATGCGTGATCTCTCATCTCCCTCTGAACGAAGTCCAATCTGATAGTTCTCAGAAAATGAACTGTTACTTAGTGAATACTAATCACAAAAAAATGACACTTATGTCTAAAAAAACGTTGAAATGTCAGGTTTTAAATCGTGTAAGTCAAATCGAAAACAAACATTCTGTGTTTATGTAATCTGTATGAAAAGAGAGCCATGTCAGAAGTCTGTGATTCAGCTCATTACCCACTAATGCGGCCACGCCCACGGAGCCAGCGCTATTCAGAGGCAAATTCAGAGGCAACACATGCATACATCGTCTCAATCGTGTATTTATTGTCTTGAAAAGTGTTTATCTGGATGTAAAAGCCATGGTTAGCGACCTCTGGAAGACATGCAGTTAGTTCCTGTTTTCTTTTCTTCTATAGATGAATTTTAGATGAGTTTTTGTTTCTTTAGCGCCCTCCGGCTGCAGTATGAATTGAAAACACCATTCATGGAATAGCCTCTTCTTCTTTAGATGAATTTGTGGACTAAAAATGCACAGAGAGCGCCCTCCGACTGCAAGTATGAATTGAAAACACCAGCGCTCATAGTAATGACAATGAATATTAAATAAATATAACTCCTCTGTATAGAAAATTGACAAACATATGAGAATCCAATATTTCTCCAAATGTGCATGCTTTTAAACTAAAAGCCTATATTCAGACTCTTTGCATCACAGAAATACATTATATTTTAAAGTATAATATAAAACCATTACTTTATATTGTAATAATATTTTTCTGTATGTTTCATATACCATGATGAGCTTGAGACATCACAGAAGGTTTTTTTCACAGCCTACCTGACTGAAATGCCTCATTAATATGCAAGTCATTTCAGCTCATTACTTGCAATTCTTTTGTCTTCTCAGGTGAGAATGACCCATTATTCATCATTATTCATGATGATTCACACCTCCACGCATACAGTGTTTCTTGGCAAAAAGTGTCTTACAAAAACTAAATCAATATATTGTTATAAATGAAAGAGTAGTCAGCATAATTTTTACATAATTTTGAAGCAAAAACTCTAGTCTACAACCTCCAATACCCTAAAGTATTGTAAACACAGATTTACTATACTTTTTTTGGCCTTATTTCAGTGACTTAAGTTTTTTGTTTTTTCAATAACCATGCATAAATGTTATTCCTTCAAAAACACAAACATGTACATACATGTTCCTCACATATTATTGTAGCCTAGTTTGTGCTGAATACAGTGTAATGACACTTGTGTCATTAATATGTTTATGAACAACTGAAAAAAGCACAAATGTCAGGCATGTCAAAACTTCTCCAGGCCCCAAATCAGCCTCAGACTCCAGAGCGTTAAGGGATTACTGTCGGTCACGACCGTAAATTCAATCCCATACAAGTAATCGCTAAACTTAACTGTCACCGCCCACTTCAATGCCAAAAATTCCAACTTATGAGCTGGATACCTAGCCTCGCTATGGGTCAAACCATGACTGGCATATGCAATGACCCTCAGCTGTCCCCCCTGCTCTTGATACAAGGCCGCACCAAGCCTGGTGGTGCTTGCATCAGTATGTAACAAGTAGGGTAGCTTTGGGTCAGCATAGCCCTGAACTGGAGCGGTAGTCAGTTTGTCAACAATAGTCTCAAAGGTTTGTTGACATTCAGTCGTCCACCTATCCCCTATCGGCTCCTTTGGGTTAAAGTAGGATTTATTAACCAATTTACATTGGTTCACACGGACGTCTGAAAGAATTTACACTTCTCGGGAGAAAGTATTAAACCATACTCTCTCAACCGATTCAGGACCTGCAGCAGACGGCGCTCGTGCTCCTCAAGGGTTTCGGAGAACACAATTAGATCGTCGATGAAGACCAGAACCTCACTCCGGTTCAGGCTCCCCATACAACGCTCCATGAGCCGCTGAAACGTGCTTGGGGCATTTGTCACCCCCTGCGGCATCCTATTAAACTCCTAAAACCCAAGAGTGCACACAAACGCTGTCTTTGCCTTGTTCTGTTCTTCCATTTCAATTTGATAATATCCTGATTTCAGGTCAAGAACGGAGAACCATTTGGAGCCCGCAAGTACTGAAAAAGCCTCCTCAAGATTTGGAAGCGCATAGGCATCCTTAATAGTCTGCACGTTCAACTTCCTGAAATCGATACATAGCTGTACAGAGTTGTCTTTTTTTCTCACCACTACAATAGGTGAGGCAAAAGGAGACTCCGACTCCCTAATTATTCCGGCGTTGAGCAACTCCTGCAGGTGCTTCCTAACGACGCTAACATCCTGAGGATGAATTGGTCTGGGTCTATGTTTAAAAGGGGTTTCGTCGCTTAGTTTAATGTGATGTTTCACCTTGTCTGTATGGCCATAATCCATATCGTGCAAGGCGAAGACATCAGGCATCGTGTTTAGTAGGGCGGATATGCGACTCTTCCACTCTGTCGGCAAAGGCGAGTCACCAAAATCAATGTTTTTCTGTGGCTTTGTCGATTCTGCCAGGACTTGCGATGTGTCACTTTTCTTAGGGACTTCCATGACCTGTTGGACAGAGTACATCTCAGCTAGCACTGTTTTAGGAGAGATTACAATGTCAGCATGTGTTTCATTCTTTAACAACACAGGCACATGAAAGAACCGTTTTTTGGGCAGGGTATGCAGACCACTGGCGACGACTAAACCACCCGGTAAGTTGGAAAGTTCAGAACACCCAATGAGAGCTACATTCTCTGTAAAGCAGCTAGTCAGGTAAACAACCCCATCAACCACTGCTGTACCACCTGCAGGCACTGTTTCAGCACTGTCACTCCCCAGGGTCACACGTCCCAAGGTCTCTACACACCTTTGCTTGTGCCTGGCACTGAAAATCTTAAGGACAGCATGATACCCACTAAAAGTTGGGTGAGCTCAACCTCATCACCCTCAACATGAATGTAATACAGAGTATCAAGGGAGTTTGTTCTGATTAATATTTGCTGCACTCCTACCAGGTCGGGAACCACCAAGGCCAAAGTGTCAATTTCGGCTTCTACACCCAAAAATTCCTTGGGGAAGGTTAAGGTTAGCTCCACATACCCTAAATAGGGAAGAGACTGGCCGTTCGCCCCTTCTACTTCTAACAGAGCATTTAACGGCTTCACTGGATAGTCTGCCAGATGGGCTTTGTGGAAAAATGAAGGAATTTTGGTCACTTGGGACCCAGTATCCAACAAACAATTCACCTTCATCCCCTCAATACACACCTGAGCAGTACATCTTGTTCCAATTAAACCTTTTGGCAACCTCCTTTTCATAACACCCATTGAGTAACAGTCAACAAGTTTCAGGTTTTGTTTAGGGCACTGAGACTCGCCACCGTTCTCCGCATGCCCTACTGCAGAGACGGCTTGGAGTTTCCCTGCTGCGATTTCACTTGGTTCTGCAAGTCCCATTGGGCTTGCTTCTCCCTCAACAAACTACGTTTTCTGGCCACTTTGGAGGGGTCTGGATCATTTTCACAGTGGACAGCAATGTGTCCCTCCTCGCCACAGTGAAAACAATACCCGGGACGAGGTCGAGATGCGCCCACCAAATTCATCGGAGACTGCCTGAATTCCTTTGACTCAACCTGCCTGAACCGCGAATTTTCAAAATTTCCACGAGACCCCATCGTTTTTTTCATTTTACTTTTTCAAGCTTTTTTTGAGCTTTTTGACCATTGAGCTTTTAACTCAGCTACCTGTCTCTTTAACTCTGCCAATTCAGATGCATTTGAGTCGGAGTGTGGCAGTTTCTTAGGCACAACTAACTCCATAGCCTGTATTTGTGCTCTCAACTCATTCACTTCTGCTTTTAAGACCGAAACTTCCTCAGCTTCCTTGCGATCAGCCTGCCCCCTCTTAGAAACAGAAATTTTCAGAGGAGCCAACTGTGTGTGAATGCCTGCCATCACCTTTTCTGACGGATTCATCTCAGCAGTTGCTCCACCTCCTACCCCAGCGACAAGAGTGGACAGCTGATGTGCAGCAGCTTTTGGCTTTACAGATTGGGAACTCAATTTGTTCATTCCCAAATGGCTACACATACGCTCATCTTTGGAAGCCTGCTTATCTTCCTCAGCTCTAACAGACACTACAAACTCAGCAAACGAATGTGGGTTGGTCTTTCTTTCTTCAAAGCAATTGATTATCCCAACACCCTCGACAAAATTGCTTCAGCAAGCTACGATCACGCTCGGCTTCAGAAATGCCTCCACTTCGCAATGTCGCACTCAGCGTGACTTGCAGCCGATGCAAGTAGCTTGAGGGTTTCTCCCCCTGGTTTTGCAACAGGGTCATAAATCGTGCCAATAATTCATCACCGTCTGCGACTGACCCATAAACCGACTCAAGCAGCTCCAAATATACTGCCGGAGATGCTTGAGGTCCGATATGCTTTACAACATCAGATGAAGGCGGCAAAAGGCTATCCAGGATTTTCCTGGTACGCGACAAATCAGAAATGGATGGATCGTCAAGCAAGAAATCAACACTCACCCTCCAAGTATCGTAATCTGGTTCGTTAGGGGGTCTGGGAACTTTTCCAGAGAATGATCGCAGACGCACAGGGACATATTGAGTTGATACAGCATCGGTAGTCCGCACAACATGCTCGACCACTACTCGCTGCACGCTAGGGGGACTTAACACATCCATGGGCAAGGCAGCAGATGTAGGCACTGCATTTGTCCCATTGGTCTTGGTCAGGTTTGGCTCTTTGCTTTGTTGAATACTCGGAAAGGACACTTGATCTGAAGATGAAGGAGCAAGTGCCTCTTCGACTGCTCCCAATGGCTGAGATAATTGAGAAGTTTGAGACTCAGCTACAACAGGACTATCACTAGATGTAGGCGACGATTCTATAAGAGAGCTAGCAGCATTAAGCTTCCTTAGCTCCTCTTGAATCACAAGCTGAAAAGGTTTTCCACTAACTGTAGCGATCTCTTGCAATTCTTCCAAATAATCTCTAGTGACATCACCACCAGTCGGCTGTACGTAAACACTGCTCAGGGCACGCACGTTAAAAATGACATCCGCACGAGAGGTACTAACGATTCGTAACGGCAACAAAGGTCGCAGTGTATCCATGGCCGAACTATATTGGAACTCTATGATAGCCTGTCTGTGATTCAGAGGCTGGGCTATCAATGAGCAAGGTTCGCTTTATGCTACTGTAACGCATCAGCCATGACTCAAGATCTTGATCGGGTTCAGAGAGTGTTATACCGCTCACTAAAACTGCATTGGGAACGCTTATTTTCTCTCGTCTCACAATGTCCATAGTTCTCACCAACTGCACTATGTACACTACTCACACACTGAGGTCACTGTTGTTGTACGACACCCCAATTCTCCTGGCTGGGCTCGCCAAGTTTTTCTGTAACCCGCTGCACAAAGTACTGCAGACACGATGGATTCTGAATATGGACCAGCTTTTCAGGAGTTCAGGTTCGCCTATGGAGAATAAGGAGCTCAACAACAATAATGAATCACTCAGACACGGTAAGATGTTCGATTCAGGTGTTATTTGTCAAAAGCCAATGTTTGACTTAATTAAAATGCACCAAATTAGAAGAATAAGAAGAAAAAATAAATAAATAAAGAAAATACAATTAGTTACTTTCTCAAACAAAGAAAAGTAAGGAAAAGATATTTCAATGCAAGTTATTTTGACAGTAACTTCCCTTTTTTTCTTTATAGACTTCAAGGACTTCAAACGAAAACTAAAGAAAACTCAAATGGCAATTTCAATCACCATTCACCACAACTTCACATCTGTTAATGAAGCTAATCTTTTTGTTTGGTCCTTTGAGGTAAAATAAAATAAAATGGGAATTGTATCCTTTTCTTTTCACACTCAAAAAGAAATAAAAAGAAATAAATCTATATTAATAACTCAGTGTGTTCACCCTTTTTTGAAATTTAAGGGATTCGTTTCCCTTGTAACTTGAAAAATAGGAAAAATAAGAAGGAAAGAAAAAAAACAAATACACTTGAGCAAATCAGGGAAAAAAACAATTAGGAAGAAAACCCAAATAATCTGAATAAATTCAAATGTGAATTCAAAGCTCAATTTTCATCAGTCTTGTAGTTCAGTACTTGAGATTCATTCACAACCTTGTGAATGCGGCTAAATTCAGTTAATGACAATGAAATTATTTGTCATTCAGTCTCTCCAATTAGAATCCTTCCAAAAGAGTGCAGTGAAACACGATGTGTGCGCTACTAGATCACTGTCCTACTGTCCAGTTCGGTAATGTCAATGTCACTAAATAGCACTTGTTGAGAACTCCGTGCGGCTCACCAGTCCTCACTCCCTCCGCAAATACGAGAGCTTAGACCAGGGGTAGGCAAGTTCGGTCCTAGAGAGCCGCTGTCCTGCAGTGTTTAGCTCCAACCCTGAAAAAAACCTTCAGCTGCCTATAGCCTTAGTAATCCTGAAGAGCTTGATTAGCTTGTTCAGGTGTGTTTGATTAAGGTTGGAGCTAAACTCAGCAGGAGAGCGGCTCTCTAGGACCGAACTTGCCTACCCCTGGCTTAGACGAAATCCAGGAACTCCATTCCGTGAAGCATTGATCTCCACAGCGTCAACCAGAGTTTGCAGCACACATTCAATATGGCCACGATGAACCGGATCAGAAATAGAAAGGAACAACAAAACAAAACAAAACAAACCTGACCTTGATTAACAAGGTCACAAAACCGTCATTAATATCATTTCCAGAAAATACACACATCACAACGTTTAACAAAGCACCAAAAATGACGATCTTATGTTACACATGAACACCTAAGCATACATTTATCACGTGGTCTTGCAACATACATTTACGATTCATAAATTAACTCAATTACGGCATCCTTTTTTCACATTTTGCGTATATGAACCTTTCTCAGATATTAACACATGAAATAATTGTTGACTCACCAAGACCACGGATAAACTTGAACAAACTTCTTGAAATATATTTCCAGTCGAAAATGTCTTTTGCTTCTGTGTGAACACTTAAATCAGTGGATAACACACCGTACGTGTTAAACGAGGCGTCCTCTCGGCAATCGTGTGAAACTAAACAACGTAACAGTCTCTTTCTCGATACAGCGTCTCTGGACGAATATCACTCTGGGTTTTCTTTTCTTTTTGATCAAATATGTCTATTTGATTAAGCAAATTTTTATATTTTAATAGAAGAGACCTGAAACGCCTCCGCTCACTTCTGTTCCATCGAAGCAACAGAGAGAGAAAGCACGCACTAACAGAAAAAATTTTTTTTACAGAAAAAAAAATGCACTATGCTGCATTCTCACTCGTGATTGGTCAATTCTTCAATATACGAAATGCTCTTATTGGCAGCTTCAGAGCTCATGAAAATAACTACTCTCAGCTCAATAGAATGTTGGTAACCTGGGTTACAAGTGTGTATTTGAACTGAGTGTGCTGAGCTGGGTCCCCACTGAGGTACTATTAGATGAGCTGGATGATGTACTGTTTTATGGTCTACAATCTCAGTCCCAAGTCATCTTCGTTTCCACTGGTTCTGCCAAGTCGTCTTCATCTCTGCTGGTTTAGCCAAGTCTCAAGTCTACTTTGTCAATGATTCCGCCCATCTCCAAGTCTCCTTTGATGTCGTTGGTCCCGTCCAGCCTCCCACTCCCTCCGCCTCTGCCAATGCCATTCTGTTCCTCAGCCCCACCTCCACTGCCTCCCTTCAGCCCCTCAGCTCCTCCTTCACTGGTTTCGCTCTGCTGCTCGGATATGCCTTGGGCTTCCAGGTCTCCAGCTCTGCCATGGTTTGTCAATCCCCTAGCTCCACCTCAGGCCTCCAAGCCCTGGACTCCACCTTGGCCTGTCGACCTGTCTGCTCCACCTTGGTCCCATGCTTCCTCGGCTCCACCATGGTCAATCATCCCTTAGACTATGCCACGCTCCCTCCCTTCAGTTTCGTCTTGATCAGTTATCACCCTGTTTGTGCCATGGACTTCTGGGTTTCAGGCTATGCTTCTTTCTCCAACCCCTTCCTCCTTATGGCTCTGCTCTGGTACCCCCTTTCCACCAGCACGAACCGGGTGCTAGTTCAGAGCTAGTGCTAGTGCCAGTTCAGAGTTGGTTCAACTGACGAGCCTTCTAAGAACCGGTTTGCCTTTCCACTGGCTAGAGAGCCAGCACAGAGCCAGGTCTTACGTCACTGTATACGTCTCATATTTCACAGCAAAGCTAGCACCGCACAAATACACCAGGCTCGTTTGAGACGCATCGGCTTCTCGCATAGCGATCGGCGCATGTCATCAAAGCACCGCGAGAACGATCCAAAAGCACAAGGAGTCGTATGCTCTACGACTCCTTGCTCTTTGCTCCCGCGGATCCGCAGCACCCTCCGAATCGGTCCGCACTGCTCCGATGCATCTCGAACTTCTATCAACAATCGCGGATGTTTCACTACTGTTGATGCTCATGGCTTTGCGAACCTACATCGGCATCCAAACACAGCTCGCCGTAATTTGTATATAGACGGAGATTACAATCGAGCTGCTATTAGCTCGATTAGCTGCTATTTCAAAAATGGTGGTCACAAGTTTCTTGTTGGTCACGGTAACCCCGCCCCCAGCCCCTGACGCAAGCGGTTCTTACTTCTAGCCCAGCAATGTTTTGGTGCTACTTATGAACCACTTTTCCTGGTTCGGAGCTGGTGCTTTGTGTGTCGAAAGACAAAGAACTGATTTGAAACTAGGCTCTGGCTCCGAACCAGCACTCAAACTGCCTTGGTGGAAAAGGGGTATGGGTCACTCCCTGGCTCCTCCCTCCATCATCTCCTCCCTGCATCATCTCCTCCTTGGGTCCTCCCTCTGATTTCCCCCCATGGACTATTCCTCCTTAGTTTCCTCCTATTTCTCCCTCCTCCCAACATTAAGATGTAGTTTCTGTTTACGGTCTCTACTGGGAGGGGGGCGTTATATCAGGAGTTTTGTTTTCATGCTGTTTGTTACATGGTTTATACATGGTTATAAACATAATAAATTATATTATTGTCAGGTTTGATGAATGAGGACATTCACCAAACCTGACAATAATATGATTTATTATGTTTATAATTTTACCACCGCTCTTTGAAATACTCGATTCTGATTTGTCAATCGCAGCAGTCTGATATTTCCTAATACAATTTCTGATATGTCATCCATAGTAGCGCTGTGTAAGACCAAAGTCACAATAGAGACTTTTCACTCCATTGACCTCCATTCATATGCATTTGAACAGACTTCATTCTGTGAATGAAAGTTCAGGTTTGGTGAATTGTCTGAACACCTCTTGGCTCAATATAAATAACACAATCTTCGGCAAAGTTTTTATTATGTATTATTTTATTCTTTATTATATAATAAAACAAGCCAGCGGGCGTGACATCATTTCCTGTTCAGTGTTGTGTCTGAAGTAAAAGTTGTGGCTTTAAGTCAGCATGAAACGTAAGTTGTGATTGTATTTTCTGCCCCTATTATGACATATATCCTAGTGAAACGGATTCTCAAATGAGGGAAAATGTTAGGG
The DNA here is from genome assembly GCA_003731715.1 of Anabarilius grahami. Taxonomy (NCBI): domain Eukaryota; kingdom Metazoa; phylum Chordata; class Actinopteri; order Cypriniformes; family Xenocyprididae; genus Anabarilius; species Anabarilius grahami. Next base: position 1,585,667 of record RJVU01030023.1, read on the forward strand.
GGGGCTTGACTTTGTCCACTGGGAATTGATAGTTGGATTGTTGTCATTTGCTGGGTCACTGAAGTTAATGGTTTTGAAAAAAGAGGGCACATGAATTTTTAAAAAAATTATGTGCTCGGATAAATCATTGATAATAAACACTGCAACATTCCATAAAAAATAAGAACTGTCAATTTTGTGTTCATGGTGACTAACTGAAAACCGGTGCTGCTTTCCTGCCAATTGAATGCAAACTCAATTGGCACATCACATCATTTTGGATTGTTTTGACAATGACCTGTCAGGGTTTATTTTGTGGACTGTCTAACTGGATCCTTTACTTATTATAGTCCTAAAGTTTACCTCACATTTTAATCAAACAAAATCTAAATAATTAACTAGTGTCTTAATTTAGTAATTGTCTAAAATCTAATGTAATAATTATAATCTTATTAAAGATACATATAATAGTTCATTTCAACCTTCAGAGGTATTGATGGACTATATTTAAACTATTATTATCTTGGATGAAAACAATGATTTATCATATTTTCCATTTGAATGCATTTAATAATTGTTGAGGAGAAAAACATGTTTTCCTGCATTTTTATCTTTCTGATTATGAACTGCTCAGTTTACACATATCTGGGTGACACATGGAGATGAAGACACATGAGTCACGATTAGCATGAAAGAAGAGTGACTTGTCACTCATAAGTCATGATACACTCGAGTGGCTGTTAGAGAAAAGTGACATTTTTTTCTCTTGCTATGAAAGACAGCAAATTACAAATATCCGGCTTACTAATGTCATGCAACGCCAACATGACAGACAAGTTATAATAAACATATTTACCTTCGAATGATTATCTCTGCTTGAACACACAAACACGCAATTGGATAGATCCAGCAATATATCAAAGAGGGGTCTGGTGATGAAATTCCAGCTTGATGATGAATCTCTCAGGGTTGTATATCTGGGGAAATAATGCAAACGAATTTAGTATGATGAAGAAGCTTGATACACTCCACAATCTAATGATTTAATAACAAAGGAATTATAATGTGCAAACGCAAGGTGCTTCTAAAGCTCAGATTAATTTCCTTTGTTTAAAATGCTGGATGATGCACCATTAAAACAAAACCACAGCAGGTGACTAATTAATCATGAAGCTTCATTACAACCGAATGATAAACTCCACTTAGTGACAGCATCGTATATCATACAAATCAAAAGAAGCCAAAAACATGATAATACACAAACCAAGTGTATCAATTTCTTTGAAGGAAAGCAAAATTTGAAGGAAAGTACACTTTATAACTGAAGGACCATGCATCATACATCATTAGAAACGTACGGTTCAGTCCAGTATATAGAAATTTTCAGTTTATGGGGCTGTAAGATAGATGTGTCACGTCTTTTCAAGTATTGTGGGGTCTGTTCGTCGATACCAATCCAACGTGCCAAAAATGGCTGGATTAGAGAATCTTTCTCTGGTTCTTCAAAGGTATTCAAACAATTTTCAAGACCAGCAACTTTAAAGTCTATAACAATTGATTTGTTTGCCATGGGAGCAGACCCATTTAGACTCTTTGGGGCGTGAAATCTTTGTGAGGAATGGGTGTATCAATCAGAAACATGAAGAGATAGAAAGAAATAGAGATTTGAGTTAAATATAGACATTGTTTGATGTACCAAATCCCTGCAGTATAAAACAAAGAAAAGAAATACTTCAACTCCACAGAGGTAGAAGTCTGTCCTTCACCACACTGCATGAAATCCAGTAGAAGAGGTTTCCTCAGCAGGGCTAATTATCAGAAATAATTCTGGCATAGAGTGCATTTTTATTACATCTAAAATAAGATTTGGAAATATATGTTTCATTCAAATAGAAATATTTTAAATAACATTTTAATAAAATACATCCCCAGGACACTCTCTATTGTTTAACAAGTTGAAATTGCACGTCAGGTTCAGACATCCTTATGACCCGGAGCTCTGAATTCTCATTCCATCCATCATGTTAAAGAAGAAACCGAGAGAGTGGTGAACAGATAGCACACCGCAGACAACCGAAGCTGAAAATATAATTACATTTTATTGTCTTGCTATTTATAACTAATTTCAATTGTGAAGGGAAAAAACAAAACAATGTTTGATACCTTTCCTTATTGAGGTGCCTTACATTAGAGGCTACACTGTGAATATAGTTGCTGAGTGAATATATTTTTGATACATATCTTGCTAATCTCAATCAGGGTGACAGTATCAAATTTAAATGGGTACATTTATACTAAATATAACAAAAACACTTAAAAAAGAAATATAGTATATAGTACAGTAAGTCAAATCAGTGAAGCATTTTTGTGAAAATTTTCATGAACTGTATGAACAAACCACGCGATGTAATGAGAAAATGTCACTATTTTTTGGAGAATCGGTGGCGAGTTTGTATAAATTCATGATTTGATTCATATGAAAACATGCAATTTTAAGAAAAAAAATTTAAACATGTAGGTCCATCCCTAAATATAACCCTCAGTGTGGCGTAAGCAGAGGTACAAAAATGTATCAATGAGATTATTCAGACTATACAAATTCCACCAAAACTTAAAATACTTACAAATTACCATGGCCACTGTTGGAAAGAACCAGTTCTTAGAATGAATCGAACTTTCTGCTTCATGTGAGAGAGATGACCAATCAGAGAAATGGACAGTGCTATATGCTAGTTAAGTTAAGTTACTTGTCACCATTTTAGGGTGCAAATGCTCTATCAGAAACCAAAAGCAAACAAATGGTGCTAATATGCTACTTAAAAATCATGATCCTAACCTTTATCTCCATACTGAAATCTCACATGGCCAGACAGTGATTCATCTTTAATGAATCATTAAATGTTGGTGTCTGGGATGCTGTGAGCCCAGAGACTGAAGTGTACACAGTGAGTTTTTAAAAGCTTACCTTAAATGTGTGATATGAATAAATAGTGTTCAGAAATGGCTGTTATAATGGCTGAGAATATTCTCAATTGAAACGAGCTTCAACCTGGAAACAGTAGGCTATTCCTTACATCACAACTTAAGCATATAAGAGAGAGAGGGGCCGTTTAGGTGAGTACAATAAAAACATTTTAGCATTTGGTTGCACTACTGCCATTGTAGCTTGTTACTGAAAAAGTTAGCTACTTTCATACTACTGAAAAGTGTAGCATCTCTACTTTTAGATTCTCCCCAACTTTGTATTCCACGATATACAGCCGGAACTGTCCGTTTCATATTGTTTTTCAACCTTCATTAACCATTAATAAATACAACAGATAAGATTCCATGTCATTTAACTAATATATGGACATAGGAATAGCACGGTTCAGCGGCATCAGCGCTCAACGGGTTGTCAGACAAGCCAAAGCTTTGAACACTGTGATGTGTGTGTGTGTGTGGTGAAGGTGGGGGTTGCTAAAGCGATTTGATGAATCACATGTCATAATTTTCCGTCTTGAATTTCAACCCATAAATCTTCTGATCTCTGTCGCCAGTAATTGTTGCTTCATACCAGTGTCCCAAACCTCAGCCCCTGAACTAAAAACCCAATTACTCTTGCATGAAAGCCAGAGTAATTAGCCTTGACTGATAGGTTACCATACCATTATGCTTCTAATTAGGTCCCTATCAGACCCAATAATATATAATATTGTACTTCAGACTCTACATAATCAACCCGGATGACATAACTCAGTGCATAATCATCTGTCTGCAGGAGAGATAAAGCTGTTAACTGATGCTAATGTACTTTTTAAGCAGTTTGGTGTTGACAGGGATTTCCTGTGCTGTAAATGGCAACAATTTACTATATTTGACATGTGACTGAGGTGCAAAGCAACAAATGTATATACCTGTATCAAAGGGCAAAGAGGACACCGGTGCTAACAAAAATATGTTCTAAGAATCTTTTGCTGATGTTGCTAAGTTATGAAAACATTATTCCTGAATGTTCAAAATGTCCACTTTTTAAATGTTTTAAAAACACTTAAACATTTAAAAACTTTAAGGGACCATTCCATTTCATCATTTTGCAAGAATTATGGGCGAATTCCAAACCGCATTTTTGCACCCTTGAAGGGGGCGCTATTTGTAGATGTGTTCCAAATGAAAGTGAACAACTGAATCCCTTCACGAAGGGCTCTTCTACAAGTCTGTTAGTGAAGGGAACATGCGATGGTCACTTCAAGGAAGTAATTTAATCGTTTATGGTCATGTGACCCAGGGCGACAAGTCCTCGCGAGCCATTTTAAATCTAGATAAGACGGGAGATAACGCAGTTATAAACAGAATAATTTAAGTTGTTTAATTTTCTTGTGATATACACAGTTTTTTCATCATGCATTTCATATTGCTTAAAAAAATTCATAGGTAAGAAATGTGTTTAATGCTTAAAGGGTTAGTTCACCCAAAAATGAAAATAATGTCATTTATTACTCACCCTCATGTCGTTCTACACCCGTAAGACCTTCGTTCATCTTCGGAACATAAATTAAGATATTTTTGATTATATAAAATAACTACTTTTTAACTATATCTAGTGATGGCCGATTTCAAAAACTGCTTCAGAACGTTATGAATCTTTTGAGTCGAATCAGTGATTCCGATCGCATATCAAACCGCCAAACTGCTGAAATCACATGACTTTGGCGCTCCGAACCACTGATTTGATTTGTAAAGCTCCGAAGCTTCATGAAGCAGTGTTTTGAAATCGGCCATCACTGGATATTGTTAAAAAGTCGTTATTTTGGGGTTTTTTGCAGAACAAAAAAATATTCTCGTCACTTTATAATATTAAGGTAGAACCACTGTACTCACATGAACTGATTTAAATATGTTTTTAGTACCTTTATAGATCTTGAGAGAGGAAGAACCATTGCTGTCTATGCAGGCCTCGCTGAGCCATAGGATTTAATCAAAAATATCTTAACTTGTGTTCCGAAGATGAACGAAGGTCTTAGGGGTGGAGAACGACATGAGGGAAACAGATCGGGAACACACACATATAAAGCATATTTTAAAAACTTCATTATAAATGTACATTTATTTGTATGATATTAACAGCAATAATAAGATAAGAACATTATTAAAGACCAGATAACTGAATGAATGTTATAATTAATGTAACTGGAAGAATGCTTGTTCCTACCTTATAGAGAACCTTGCCAGAATGTTAGCCAAAGTTCTGAGAACATTCCCTGTATGCTGGGTAGTGACTAGTTCTATGCTTGCTAACAACATTGTGTGCTTTGTGGGCACTTAGCAAAATGAGCCCAGGCTAATGTGTCTCAAATGTACCCGCCTGGGACACACAAAGTCACTGTCAGACAGATAGCTTTATTAGCACAGAATTGCAGAAAGGAGAAAATTGATTTAAATTAGGGTTAATAGAACTTGCAGAGAAATCTAAAGCAGCATCCATTAAGTGTCTTTAATTCTCCTTTCATTTTCTCTCTAATCCACCTCCTGGCCTCCAGCCTCTACCAACTGACATGGAGGATAATGAGTACTGGCAGGCGTTAATTGCTCCGTCCATTTTACAAAAACCTCATCCTCCAGCCTTGACCATTAGCTCCTCTCTATGAGCGTGAGATAAGGCCTAACTGACTGCATTTGGGGCTGACGCCATGTTGGCCAAAGAGAACACAGGATTCTGTCTTTCATGTATCCCTCAGGGTTTCTTTACATGGCAGATTTCAGGCTAATTAATATAATTACCGAGTCATTGACCATAAGTTAGACACAAGACTCCCCTCTGTTAATGAAATGCTCACGCTGTGTGGAAGCTGAGGAGTCGGACCCGGGAACTGCGCTGCAGGAAGATGCTGCTGATGTGAATTTCTTTCTTTTTTTCCCATATGGCACAACATTCTGTTTGGAATCTTCTTAAACATCATCACCATCTGTTTTCAAAGAAGAAAAACAGATGAGTTGCAATTTATACACTACATTTCAAAAGTTAGGAGTCAGAAAGATTTAAAAAAAAAATCATTTTATTAAGAAAGTATGCATTAATTAAAAGATTTATAAAAGGGTTCTATTTCAAATATATGCTGTCCTGCTGAACTCTTTATTCAAAGAATCCTGGAAAAAAAAAAGTATCATAGTTTCCACAAAAACATTAAGCAGCACAACTGTTTTCAATTATAAGAAATGTTTCTTGAGCACTAAATCAGCATACTAGAATGATTTCTGAAGGATCATGTGACAGTGAAGACTGCATTGGCTGTGTTAGCAAGGTGCAGACAGACAGACGAAGATCAGGATCAGGTTCAAAATACGAAGGTTTAATCAAATAAATCCACAGGGCAAGACGGAAGATACTCCAACACAATGCTAACGCAAACAAGCCCGGACAATAAACACAGGAACAAGAACTTAAGTACTGACACAAACAAGGTAGTTAACGATACACAGCTGAAAGGAACAAACTAATCACATCTGTAACCATGGAGACAAAGGAGTGGCGAAAAAAAAAAAATCAAACAAAGGAACACAGGAACTAATGAAATACAAACTAAAAGTCCATGAAAACTAAACTAACTGAGACTGCTGGACTGGTGACATTACGCTCTCGCCGGGAAGGCGCAACCTCGTGCTGTAACTAAAGAGGAGAGGGAGGGACGGTGTGGGCTTTGGAGGTGGACGAGGAGGTGGTGAAGGGATGGGAGACAATGACAAAACCCCGGCAACGATGATGGTAGGTGCCGGATGAAGCTGACCCAGAGCTCAGCAGTGACAACAGTCCATGGTGGAGTCAATGGAGGGAGGAGCCAAGATCCGAGGACGACCAACAGAGAAGGAGCCGATGAATCCCAGGGTGCAGATGGAAATACGATGGTTTTGAGCGACACCACTGGCACTGGAGACCTAAACAGAGTCACGGCGACAAATGTCTGAGGTGGAGCCAGAGTACTGAGGACTGAGGCGAAGCCGATGAGACAGAGGACAGAGGGGGAGCCGGAGGGAAGAAGGAACCTTCTGTAGCCGTATGAGTGAAGAGACTGAGCATAGCGGAGGGTTTGTAAGTCCATGGCGTAAGTAGAGTGACGACTGACCAAGGGGAAGCCAGTGGGATGAGAGAACCTGGTGGATCCGCAAGGCCGAGGGTCTCTGAGCCAAGGCAGAGCCAACGGACAGAGGTGGAGCAAAGGGATCAGAGGCCAGAGGCAGAGCTGCAGGATCCTTTTGCTCGGGCAAGGCTGGTGGTTGCACTACCTGAGGCTTTACGTCACATCAAGGCATTCCAGGGGGAGACGAAGGACTCAGCAGAGTATTCAGCAGAGGTGGGGCTGGAGGACTCTGGGGCTCTGGTTCCGGGGCGATGGTCGGCGCTGTCCTCTTTTCCTCGGCTCTGGCTCACTCATTGCGATGGGCAGTCGCTCTCCCTCTGCAGGGGGCACTCGCGAAATCTTCGTGGTCGAAGGTGGTGGGCTGGGCTCTGGGTCTGGCTGTGTTCCGGATTGGGGGTAGATGCTCTCCAGACACCTGATGATGGCCTCCCTCCAGTCAAGTCCTGTGGTGTCTGGAAGGTCAACGGGGTGGTGATAATTCACCCCAATCCAGATTTCAGGGTCTTGTCATCATAGGGGCAGGTGATGCCGAGATGGCAGAAATTCTCTATGTAACTCAATAAATCATGGTTCATCTGAGCCACCACAGCAAATTTTGCATATTTCATTTTTGGTCAGGTCTTCTGTTAGAAAGGTGCAGACAGACAGACAGATCAGGATCAGGTTCAAAATTCAAAGTTTAAATAAAATAAATCCACAGGGCAAGACAGTAGATGCTAATGCAAAAAAGACAGGACAATAAACACAGGAACATGGAAGAACTTAAGTACTGACACAAATGTAATTAACAATACACAGCTGAAAGGAACAAACTAATCATACCTGTAACAATGGAAACAAAGGAGTGGCAGGAAAAATCAAACAAAGGAACACAGGTCAATGAAAACTAAACTAACTGAGACTACTGGTGACAGGCTGCTGAATTGAATTTCCATCACAGGAATAAATTACATTTTAAAATTGAAAACAGTTGTAATAATATTTCACAATCTTACAGTGTTTACTGTTTTAGATCAAATAAATGCAGCCTTGGTGAGCATAATTTTTGAACAGCAGTGTATTTTCTTTACTTTTTGATCTTAATAATCACAATATCTTTTATTTTTTTGTTCTTTTTAAAAAGTATAAAATTGTAAAAATGTATGTGTAAAAGTTATGTGTATTTCCATTTTTAAGACATGCCTTTTTCCTCACAGTATGTTTATAACAAAAAGTGTTCAACTGAATCGAGTGTGCAGATCTTTGAGAGCAGATATAATTACTCTGGGATGTGAAGAGTAATGCTGGGGAACAATAACACAATTCTCTCAAAGGTCTTGAGGAAGCTCTCCACCATCTGCTTCAACCATATGGCTGTACTATATCAAATGAGATATTGCTTTTGAAATACAAATATCTCTACTGCTTCTTAACTAATTCTATTTGGCTTTGCAGCTCTATACCATTACCAGAGAGTATTCACAGAGCAGGGCCGGAGTGGCTAATCAGGAGAGTGGAGACAATTCCCGATGGGCTGTGCCTCATTTGGGTGTAATGTAATATAATGTGATAATCAGCTATGATGATAGAATAAAAAGTATTGTCTACAGAAAGTATAATAAGAATATTTTGTGATTTTTATTGTTAGATTCATTGCCCAAAGTGGGTAGGTCATGCATGTGTTGCAGGCAGGCCTCCAGTTCCTTAAAAAAATTAAAAAGTATTTTATTGCATTGAAGATAGTGTAACTATACTATTCAAATGGAAATAAATTATGTATTTTCACAATTAAATATATAAATAAAAATCCAAGCATATTTAATTTTATTGACAAGTTTTAGCATTGACATTTTTGGAAGCTTGCAGAAGTGTGAAATGGACTTACATATTTCCCTGCCCACTGCCATTTGTCATGTGATCAGTCACATGACAAATATTCCTGTAATTCAGTGCCCAGAAGCAAAAATGGCATCCTCCATCCGGAGAACCCGGTGCCAACTGACTGCCATTGAGATGAATGACAATGCTTACAGATATGATTACATTTTCTCCAGATATTATAGATCTCCTTGGTAATATTTCACCAGGAATTCTGCACAATTTTGCACGTCAAAATTACTTGACTTCAAGTGTGATTACAGAAGCATGTAAGATTATCTAAAAATCTTAGTAGGTCTCATGGTAGGGTTGTCTTTAAGTTTACTTTATCACTAAAAATGAATTTTCTGGGGATTTTTTATTTACATTTATTGTCTGTCTTTATAATATTTAGTCTAAAATACTTGTATGTTTTGGGAATAAAATTAAAAACATTTAATTTGGATAATGTTGATATAAAAGTAAATGTTTATTGAAACTAATGTTTATTGAAACAGGACTATCAACTATCAGCAGTGATTAATGTTCTGAAAACTCCCAGTAGAACATTACAGCCATATCACAGATTGATGGGATCTTAGATTTTGAAAGGAGTCATTGTGAAATATGTCAGATAAGAATATTTAGCACCTATCAGTGGTGTTGGACATCCTTCAAATGAGACTTTTTATCACAATGAGCTTCCCACTCAACTTTCTGTCCCTCTGCTCAGTCTGTTAGATTGAAATTCAGTTGCTGATGTAGCTTCTTTTGAAGCACATCTCAATTTGAATTTCATTTTCATGTCTTAATCTTGCAGTCTTAATCAAAACTGTGCTTTATAAGACACATCAGTGATTTGAGTGAACAGGAATAAGTGGCCAGCAGTTAATGATGAAGTCTCTTCTGATCCACTCAAAGGTCAGTCAAAATCTCACCCCGGGCTTTCGAACCTCATAAAAAGCAACCAGTTGTTTAAAAGATGAGATTATTAAGATGAGAATGAATACTGACATTTACTGACAGTGATTTTAAAGGGTTAGTTCACCCAAAAATGAAAATAATGTCATTAATTACTCACCCTCATGTCGTTCCACACCCGTAAGACCTTCGTTAATCTTCGGAACACAAATTAAGATATTTTTGTTTAAATCCGATGGCTCAATGAGGCCTGCATAGCCAGCAATGACATTTCCTCTCTCAAGATCCATTAATGTACTAAAAACATATTTAAATCAGTTCATTTGAGTACAGTGGTTCAATATTAATATTATAAAGCGACGAGAATATTTTTGGTGCTCCAAAAAAACAAAATAACGACTTATATAGTGATGGCCGATTTCAAAACGTCCCAGGTTACGTATGTAACCATAGTTCCCTGAGAACAGGGAACGAGACTCTGCGTTCATTTCAACGCTATGGGGAACGTCTACGTGACTCGATGTCGAAAGCCAAATGTCAACAAACTCCAATCCTATTGGCCGGCGACAGCGACAGCGACAGCAGCGACAGCCCATTACGTAATAGGGCGCGACCCCAGAAGTATAAAAGGAGCGCCTAGCGGAACAGCCACTTGTCTTGAGGGACTGTTCAGCGGGCACCCCGTAGCATGGCAAGGAAACGCAGAGTCTCGTTCCCTGTTCTCAGGGAACTGTGGTTACATACGTAACCTGGGACGTTCCCTTTCGAAAGGGAACTCAACTCTGCATTTATTTAAACGCTATGGGGAACGATATACCCATACCCAGACGGTATTGCGGGCCCTTAACCAAGGAGGCCTGTAAGGCCTACCTATGCTGGCAGAAGGGAGAGATAAACTCACAAAGTCAGATTGTAACATGACACGGAATCCGGCGGTGGCCCGTTTGCCACCTCGGAAACCTATCTTGCTACTGCAGGATCTCATGTTTAGTATTTCACAAGAAAGACTGTGAAAGTGCCAGCATATACCATCCACCTAACACAATCCAACGAGCAGTGTACTCGGTCTAGAGGGACCTTCTTACTCTTAAGAAAGAGGAGTACAACGTACACCATCGAGCATGCAAGGAAGGCCCAAAAATGGGCCTGTGACCTTAGCAGCCATGTGATGTCAGCCCGTGACAATGTTACAAGCACCAGAAAGAAAAAATAACCAACCCATAAGGAGGTTAAATTAATATCTGGGCCCTGGCCAACTAGAGATGCACTCAGCACAGACTACTAACAACTCCCAAAGGAGAGGAGTGCCTTAAAACAACAGAATGTCAGAGAGGCGGCCCAGAAGGCCTAAAACCTCGACCAAACATTACTTTTGGTGTCTAGTGGCCACTAAAAACCAACATCCTAGGAGAGCAGAACTCAGCTTAATGCCAGAAAAACCCTCGCAATGAGGGGAGTAACTACCGCTCATCCTCGGATCTACTCAGCGCTTTAACATTGCACTGAGGAGGCTGTGCGCTGGACCCTGGTGAAGGGGAGCACAAACCAGCCTGGGGCTGAACCTCAGGAGGAGGCCGTGGAAGGCCTACCTCCATGAACAGCTTAAGGAACTAAGCACTATTACATGAACAAACCCACAGGGAAGTACAAAGTTCACTTAAACAGGTAGACCACTCTGTGGGCATGCAAAAAATTGGAGGCCGAAAAGGGGCCTCTCATATAAACACCAACCTGTGCCAACACATAAGCTAAAAAAGGAGGCCTATAGGGGCCTACCCAGGTAGCCACATGCGGCGCCAGCAGGTGAATACATGGTATCACGCTCAAAGGGAACCAGCACTAACCACAAAAAATGAAAGGCTAATTTCAACCTGAGCTACACCTTCCAGCAGGAAAAATCCCTAACGTGACTAAAGGGAACCAAATGCCAACATTTTCCAGGGAAAGCTATAGAGCCTGACACCTAGACAAACACGGGCATAAACCTGTGGCAGTGTTAAATCTATGTGAGCAAACACATGATACTAACAACAGAGCTAAAAAGCTGCTAAAAACTAGAAGGAGGCTAAATAATAAAGCCTACAGCTTCAAAGTTATGTTAGCAAAAACAACTGTTTTTTCCGGTAAAGCACTCAGTGACCACATTTATTACCCAAATTTTCTTACAAGGGAAAGTCACCATGCTAATAATAGAGGCCGAAAGAAGGCCTACCAATAATAGCATATGTTGACCTGTTGCAGCAACAAGTAAGCTCACATAAATGTATTTATGATAAATATAGGTGTAGGGCAGTGGTATATACTATAAAAACTATAAAAAGCAGAAAGCTTTGAATACACATGCCATCCTAGATATATAGGATAAAAAGTTCTCATAAACAGAAAAATATCTGTGCTGAGCCTCTGAGGACGAAACTACAAAGTTAGTATCGTCAATCCACACTTGAAAACAATTACAAGTGGCCCAGGAGAGAACAAATTCAGCATGAATGAAGTTCTAATCAGTGGAGCCTAGTGACAAATGCATAACCTATCAACACAAAGATAAGGGCCTACCACCTGAAAACAGCCACGGGAATTTTTTTTTTTTTTAAACAAACTAACCCAGCTGTAAAATATAACCAACTGCACCTACATAAGAGAAGGGAAAAATGGGCATACGGCCTAATAACTCCCTCAGGAGAAAACTAGAACTAGTAACTATGCAACCTGACAAGGGATAGTAATACAAACATTTTGATAAAACCACTAGCTCTAGCCCAGCCGTATCTAAGCCTGGGCTTCATTTCCAATTCTCATGGAAAGAGAAAGAAAACGAAGCTCACAAGCTACGAAATGTCGGGTGGCGGTAAACACCAGCCTAACAAATACAAAAACTGAAGTAATAACGTTTGTCAACCTCTGCTACAAACGCATACTAGCTGAGAAGCTAACCAAACACCCAGGGGTTGAGCAGCGGCTAAAAGCAGCCCGCTGAATAAACACAGCCATCCTAGTACTAAAGTTTAACCTATTAAATCCCTTTCTTTACTGTTACATGCTCAGGAAAGCTATACAGGAAAAACAAGGCCAGTATAAACACAAACATAAACCTTGCTTACCTTCCTGTGGCTCGCAGACCACGAATTCCTCCATTTTGCTTTTTAGGAAGAAAATCCATGGTTTTGAAGCCAAAAAAGCATTCTACGCCGGGAGGTAGAGGAAGAAGAGCGAGAGCAGATGTAGTTAGCCCCCGCAAGTGATCGATCACCTGCGCTGCTGGTGCCTGTGCTCGATCACCTGCCTTAGATCCAGCTTCTTCCTCCTATTGTCGCGCCGCTTCTGTGACTTGCTCCGCGGGGGAGGAGGCACTCGAGCGGCTACGCTAGCTTTCTGGCCCTGCCTCTGAGCCTCAGCTCGAGACGGGCCAGGACCTCCCGCTTGTCTGGGCCCAGGACCAGATCGAAGCGGTATGCAGGTTTTGAAAGCTGCCGAGCGCGCCCTCGCCTCCCTGAACTTTTCCACCACCGTCTCAACCGAGGTCCCGAAAAGTTCAGAGGGCGAGACCGGGGCATCGAGGAGAAAGGTTTTCTCTTTCTCCCCGATGTCCGCCAGGTTCAACCACAGATGCCGCTCCGTGGCCACCATTGCCGCCATCGATCTTCAAATCGATGACGGCGTTTGTTTGGTGGCCCGAAGAGCGAGATCCGTGGTCCGGTACAGCTCTTCTACCGCTTCAGGAGATAAACCTTGCCCCTGATCCAGATCTTTGAGCAGATCAGCCTGATAAGCCTGCAACACCACCATCGTGTGCAGGGATGCACCAGCCTGACCCGCTGCAGCACATGCCCTGCCGTTCAAACGTGATGTCGTTTTCAACGGTTTGGACGGCAGGACCGGAGCTTTAAGTGACGGTGCACTGCCCGTGACGAGATAGTTCGCAAACGTCTCGTCAATGGGCGGCATCGTCACATACCCATGCTGGCCTAATTCCTCCACATCAGCGAAATTGCCCCGCTGATGCGGATGAATCCTGGCCGAGTATGGGCACTTCCATGCCCTCTTGATCTCTACGTGGAGATCGGGAAGGAATGGAAGGCTCACCGGAGTTATGGGGTTATGGCCGGAAAGAAACCGCTCGTCAAGCCGTCCGCGTGCGGTCTCTTTCCACACACGTCCCCAGGGCAGCTGCAGCCTGCCCGAGGCGCGGTCCATAACCTCCAGTAACTCAGCATATGCTGGACAGGGAGGCCTGGAAGGAGCCGCGGGCTCGTCCGCTTCTTCTTCCACAGCCATCTCCTGCTCTCTGGGGCCAGCAGCCAGAAGAGCACTGGCTCCTGGATCCGATGATGTTAAAGATAAGACATCATCGTCATTCAGGAGCACGTCCTCATCAGCCGCCGCTGGAGTTTGCAGAGAAAGGTTCACCTCTCTCTCAAACTCCGTGGTGAGCTCCACCTGTGAGCCCCATGATCGCAGCCGCCGCTCTGCCTCAGCATGAGCGGGGCCAGAACCACCAGGCACAGGCGCCGGCGCCGGCGCCTCTCCCCTCGGGAAGAGGGCCAGACGAGAACGGAGCGTCTTCATAGGGAGACGCTCACAGTTGACACAGACAGCACCCTCGAGCACCGTCCGTGCGTGCTCTTCGCCCAGACAGAAGACACAAAGGTTGTGTGTGTCCTCCGGTGTCAGAAACCTCGGACATGGGTCAGCACACTTCCTAAAGCACTTCTCCTTGCAAACATTCTCAGAAGACATGATTGCTTTCTTACCGTTTGCTGAATAACAATGGCTAGACACAACAGTCCCGAAAGACAAAAAGATACTGGCTGTTCCGCTAGGCGCTCCTTTTATACTTCTAGGGTCGCGCCCTATTAGGTCATGGGCTGTCGCCGGCCAATAGGATTGGAGTTTGTTGACATTTGGCTTTCGACATCGAGTCACGTGGACATTCCCCATAGCGTTGAAATGAACGCAGAGTTTAGTTCCCTTTCGAAAGGGAACACTGCTTCAGGAAGCTTCGGAGCATTATGAATCAGCGTGTCGAATCAGTGGTTCGGAGCGCCAAAGTCACGTTATTTCAGCAGTTTGGCGGTTGGACACGCGATCCGAATCATAATTCGACACGCTGATTCATAACGCTCCGAAGCTTCGTGAAGCAGTGTTTTGAAATTATTAATGGATCTTGAGAGAGGAAATGTCATTGCTCCCTGTGCAGGCCTCACTGAGCCACCGGATTTCAACAAAAATATCTTAATTTGTGTTCCGAAGATGAATGGGTGTTGAACGGCATGAGGGTGAGTAATAAATTACATTATTTTCATTTTTGGGTGAACTAACCCTTTAATAACCTCCTAGGATAAGTGATGGATATTTTTGGTTGCAAAAATTGGTTGTTTTTATGATTTTTCTCTCAATTTCTTGATCAACCCTGTTGCATTTGCTGGTTACGTATGTTTTGAAGCATGACAGCTGGTTTAAGCTGGTCCTTAGTTGGTCCTTAGCTGGTCATGAGCTGCTTTAAGCAGGTCAAGTGCTGGTTCTAAGCTGGTCCTAAGCAGCTCCAGCTCAGGACCAGCTTATAACCAGCTCAGGACAAGTTTAAACCTGCTCAAACCAGCTGCCATGCTCCAAAACATACCTAACCAGCATACGCTGTTTTTTTTCAACAGAGAAGAACTTGTGGATTACTTGTTTATACATTTAAAAAAAATATATTTTATATTATAGTTTATATTTTATATCTCATCTCAATCATGGGCCATTTAGAACTAAACTAAGATTAGAAATGACTTCATTAGTCATTCAGGGACCAAAAAGATGATATCAAAACAAATGAGGGACATTTCCTATTACAAGCGCATCATCTTTGACAGTAATCTATCCCCTCTTCTTGGCTACTAAGAAACCAAGGCCCGCTGTGGCCTCATTGACAGTAGTGTAAATGAGTTATAGATCCATTTCCTCCCTCTACACAAGATCACTGCCAGGTAATTGGGAGGCCAGATCATAAAGAAAGAAAGAAAGAAAAATCATTGGCTCTCGCAAACCGGACAGCTCTGTCCCTTCCCCCCTCGTCTCTGAGAGTAATATAGATATTATTTCAGCCTCTGCCCCATTTTCCTTTCAATGAAATTATGATGTCCTCCACCCAGTGATACAGTGTAAAGGGGAGAATTGGATGCAATATGAAAGCTTTATTGATGTAGACAATTACTGTTTGGGCACTACATAGGTCAGGGGGGAGGGACTGGGGGTGTCTTCGTGATTCAAAGAGACCTGGGATTAGTAGGGGAAAGATAAATGATTGGCTAAATAATGTTATCATCTGACAGATACACAAAGGAGATATGCAACAGTACACAGAATGTGTTCAAATAATGACTGTGTGTGTGTTGTCAAGTATAAACTCTCTTAAAACACACTTTTCATACTCTTACTAGTTTATTTTTAACGTTTTTTTTTCTTTTAAGTAATGACAATTCCCTCCAAAGTATAATTTCCACTACATCTTAAATGATATGTTGTATGATTCTGTGGAAATGACATTTCTAAAAAAAAAAAAGGTAATAAAATGGTCCTTTGTCTTGCAAAGGCTAAATTCACCTAGCATTTTATCTTAAAATACACAGTTAAAAAAAAAAAATCACATTTTTGACAAAATTACTTTGTGATTGGAAATGATGCAGTAAAATATTCTGCTCACAAATGATATTAACTTTATACTTTTTTTATTTTCTTATTTCATAATATGATGGTTTCAAATTTTACTGACACAGTTGTGTCCTTAGTAAACAAGTACTGTATGCTACCTTTTGGAAAATGATGCCACAACTGAGGGACAGTGATAATCTTTGTAAAATAAATATAAAGCAATTTCATACGATACTGTAAATATTGAAATTATTTGTTTATTTCACTCTTAAAGGGTTAGTTCACCCAAAAATTAAAATTATGTCATTATTTACTCACCCTCATGTCGTTCCAAATCCGTAAGACTTTTGTTCATCTTCGGAACACAAATGAAGATATTTTTAATGAAATATGAGAGATTTCTGTCCCTCCATTGACAGTCTACGCAACTACAGTACCACTTCAAAAATGCTATTTTGATGCTTCAAAATATTGTATGATGAACAGATTTCATTTAGGCTTTTATTGTATATAAACATTGATCAGCGCACATTAACATCTCAACCGTACTTGCTTTGATACACGAGAACAAACTTCATTGGTTCGTGTGGAAGCTTAAACTTGCTGCGTAACACACAAGAATGAACCTCACTGGTTCTTGCAGATCAAGCAAACATGCTTGATGTGTGAGTCAATGAATGTTTATATGTGAATAAGCCTAAATTATCTGTTCATCGTATAAAGCGGTCATGTCTCATTAGAAAATGTAGACTGAACTCAATTAGTTTTATGATCTCTTTATGAACTTTTTGAAGCATCAAAGTGGTAGTTGACAGGGGCAGTCGTGGCCTAATGGATAGAGAGTCGGACTTGTAACCCAAAGGTCATGGGTTCGAGTCTCAGGTCCGGCAGGGATTGTTGGTGAGGGGAGTGAATATCCAGCGCTCTCCCCACCCTCAATACCACGACTGAGGTGAGACCCTTGAGCAAGGCACCGTACCCCCAACTGCTCCCCGGGCGCCGCAGCAATGGCTGCCCACTGCTCCGGGTGTGTGTTCACGGTGTGTGTGTTCACTGCTGTGTGTGTGCACTTGGATGGGTTAAATGCAGAGCACAAATTCCGAGTATGGGTCACCATACTTGGCCACATGTCACTTCACTTTGACTGTCAATGGAGGGACAGAAATCTCTCAGATTTTATTAAAAAGATCTTCATTTGTGTTTCAAAGATGAATGAACGTTTCATTTTTGGGTGAACTAACCCTTTAAGATGCTTTCATTGTTTTAAACATGACATAATTAAAAATTTTTACGATAGATCTTCATAGTTTAAGACTGAACTGATCAAATCTATGTGTAAAAGGATTTGAAAAAAGTCAAAAGTTTAATGTGATTTTTCAACCGAATCTCATGGCAATTCGTAACTATTTTACGTTTTGGTGAATTGGTGGCTATTTCAATTTGTGTACGTTTTTATGATCCTCTTAAGCCTCAATGACAGGTATGTTTAGAGGTGGACCTTCATGCTTACTTTTTTTCTAATAATTGTACATTTTAGTATGTTTCACATCATATAATTTCGTACAAAATCACCACCTTGTGACGTTTTCCCATGAGATTAGATTGGATTTGCATAGAACAAAATTAAAAAGTTTTATTCTGTTAGATTAAATTTTAAAAAATCAATCCTTTGGACACTTGCTCATGTCAATTGTCATCTGACATCTAATTGTAGCAATTTTATTAGTAACTAAAAACAAACTCGACTAGCATGTGCTGTCATACTAATCTTTTGTGTAAATCCAGCACTGAATTGACCCTCGTTTGTGAAACAGTCTGGAATACAAATGACGGGATGGTAACAACACTCTGCTTCAACAACTCTTCCTCTTCTCTAAAGCAGCCCAACATGGCCTTACCCCCTTTGTTGCATGTTCCCGGGGGGAGGATTTATGTAAATTTTAGGATTTGTGATGTCACCAACCTGAGAAGAAGCTTGTTGTAGTCCCTACCAGCAGTTTGTTGTAGTCCTTAAAAAGCGATTTCTGTAAAAGAAAATACCTCCCTTTGCATTGAACTTTGAGCATTGTAACTTTGCAGATGTTGTTCAAACAGCAACATTACACACTAACTAAAGTTAAAAAAGTGAAATCATAATCAAGGACCCCTTTAATGATATCATTACTCAAAACTCGCCCTACAGTGCACTAACCTTGAATATGTTTATTGCAAGTACATTCACATAAAATGCATTTTATGGAGGGGTGGAAAATGAAAATGTATGCTGGAAGCCATCATTCTGTGTTTTCATCTTACATATATTTCTCTGAAATGAGCTCCATGGCATTTGACTGTGAACGTGTTGAAGGACCCATGCTGCATTCTCTGATGGCTGATCTAATATTGTAGGGGAAAGTGAGCCTGCAGGGCCAGAGCTAACAGACAGAGGTTCAGCTCCCACGTGTAATGAGAAGAGACCAATGTGTGTCTGTGTGTGTGGGTATCTGTTACAATGCTCTAATTGGATGTTTGATATACCCTGACCTCCTGACAAAGCACACCTCTGCAGGTGAAAAGCACAGGAGGTGCATGCAGCAACACGCTAGACTAAAGTTAAAGGTCTTGTTAAACAAAGGTGGGTATGTTTGGGTCATTTTTTTCCCGACAACCACATTAGGTAATGTTCTAATTGGATTTCTCCTGGAAAATTCCGCTCTCAGATTGCTGCCAAAGACAGAATGACCTTTTTGGTCTTAACAATTTGCATTGTCCTTTCATTGAAGAAGAAAGGTGCTTAATTCACATACACAGGCATGAGGTAAATTGCTCCTTCCGTTTGTTCCATGTCCGCTACAGAAACCAGAGAATAGATGTACAAGTTGAAATAAAGAATGGAGGGCTTACTTTTAATATGAAGGGATGGTATTTTCAGGTTTGATGTTCAGGTAGACTACTGTGAGTGGGTTTTCATAAAAAAGGCGATACTTCTTTTCATTGTCTTATTTGTGCTGAAATATTACTGGTATCTATTATCTAATTTTAACAGTTACTTCCAGTCCATAAAAATGTAATCAGGACTTTTTGCTGTTTTTTTTTTCAGTGATTTTTTAGTGACTCTTTCTGCAGGTTACATCTTTACACCAGTAGGTGGCGACAAGTGATTTTTTTATGGAATATTGCTGTATTATTAAATGATTTATCAGTGCCGATGTGTCAACAAAATACTGTAACTTCTCCTACCTATTGCAGTGACATCTCTTATTCTCTGATGATGTGTTTATTGGCATTAGGGTAGGACAACCTGTCACTTAAGGTGTGTTCACGCCATGTTGAAATTACCGTAATTTCAAGGTTAATTACAGCTTGTAAAATGGGACTTTTCTGAGAGCTCCTACTTGTACCACGTGACCGCTGCAGATTCATTTGGCGATGATAGTGGTGCTATAGAAACGCATAGTTCCCAGTCAGAGGACATGAACAGCTCCAGTAAAATGTCACGTGTTATCATCTGGAGCCTACAGTAATTACGACATGCCGTGAACGCAGCATTACATGAGATCACTGCAAAAGCAAACCACAACCATTGCCCATGAAACGGGGTGTCTATTAACACTAAGTGCAATTAGCGTCCCTTGTTGGCGTACACTGGCTTCGCCCACCAATTTCTGGTTGGGCCACTCATGTTTTAAAATAGACGCACAAAATTCAGTGTCTTCAGTGGCGCAGCAGTACCGAGTAAGGCTTGCAGACATGGCTTTTAACGCGCCCGACACGAGTTTGATCCGCCATTTGCTGAGCTCGCATTTATTTTCAATAAAAATGAAAATAATTTTCTAAAAGTGGAAATAAACTGCAAACGAGTGTTTAATAATATTAAAAGTGTTTATTGGGTAGGGTGTAGAGAAGGTTTTTATTCTCCCAATAAGGCAGCATCCATTTAGTAATTTTAATAACTATAATCATTTACACTCTATGATATTATTGCATCCTGTTAATGCACAAAAATACAGAGGTGCAAATAATATCTGCCAATATAAAGTATAGATAGCATCTAATTGCTATTTACTCTTATTGCAAAGAAATGATACTTTTACATGGTGTAAATAGAATCTATTGCTAATTGTCACCTAGTGTAAATAGCTGTTACACACGGAAGGGGACGGAGACACAGGTAATAGTTAAGAAGTGTTTATTTAACAACCAGAGGATGAATAGCAGAATGCAGGTGAGTAAAGGCAGGATTAGTTCGTGACTGTTGCTGTGACTGGATCTGATGGTGATTCTTATCTTTCCCAGGGAACGTGGATGCAGGCAGACGTGGAGCAGACAGGACACGATGACACTCACTGGAGACACGGAGACACTAGGAATAATGGAGAACACTGGAGACAGGTAATCAGGCGTTAAAGGAGTCCTTAAGGTAAGCATAGCAGGTAGGTATGCATTAACGAGACCGGACAATGACTGTGTGATCTGGAGTGTCTTAAGTAGTGCCGTGGTGATTGGTGCTGATGAGTGTCAGGTGGTTCTTGTTAATAATCAGGGGAGGGAGGGCTGGGATCGAGAATATCATTCCTGGGGACCCATGACCGCTCTTCGGGACCGTAACCTTCCCAGTCGACCAAGTACTCCAGGTGACCACCACGGCGCCGGGAGTCCAAGATGTCATTCACTGTATAGGCCGTTCCTTCATCCACGATGAGCGGAAGGGGGGGTTCCTCGGTTTCGCCAGGCTCTGTGGAGGGAAGAACAGAGGGATGGTGAGGTTTCAGCAAGGAAACGTGGAAAACTGGGTGAATTTAAACTCAGGAGGGAGCTGCAGCTGATAGGTGACAGGGTTGATCCTCCGAGTGATGGTGAAGGGGCCAATGAATCTAGGACTCAGCTTCCTACATGGCAGGCGCATCCTGATGTCCCGGGTCGACAGCCAGACCTTCTGTCCTGGTTGGTAATCGGGTGCATGGGAACGCCGAAGGTCCGCTGTCGCCCTGCGCCTGCGTAGGGCCCGCTGGAGTTGGAGATGAGCTGAGTCCCAGACCCCCTCGCTCTCCCGGAACCAGTAATCTAATGCTGGGACATCCGATGGTTCCCCATCCCAAGGGAACAGTGGGGGTTGGAAACCGAGTACGCATTGAAATGGAGTGAGACCTGTGGTGGACGGACGGAGAGAGTTCTGGGCGTACTCGGCCCAACCCAGAAACTGGTTCCAGGATCCCTGGTGGCCGTGACAAAAGGTACGTAGGAAACGGCTGATCTCCTGAATCTTCCTCTCCGTCTGCCCGTTCGTCTGGGGATGGTAGCCAGAGGAGAGACTTATGGTCACACCTAGGAGTTTAAAGAACGATTTCCATACCCTGGAGGTGAATTGTGATCCACGGTCAGATACAATATCTTCGGGCAGTCCATAATATCTGAACACGTGGTTGAACATGAGCTCCGCAGTCTCCATAGCCGTTGGCAGTCCAGGCAAGGGAATTCATCTACATGACTTGGAGAATCGATCCACTACCACCAATACGCAGGTACAACCTTTGGAGACTGGAAGATCTCTTATGAAGACAACTCCTAGGTGTGACCAGGGGCGGTTGGGAACGGGCAGAGGTTGGAGCTTTCCGGAGGGAAGATGTCATGGGCTCTTGGAGATGGCACATTTCCGGCACCCTTGTACATACCTCCTGACGTCGGATGCCATGTTGGGCCACCAGAAGCGCTGTTTAAGCAGCGAGAGGGTTTCAGTGACCCCCGGGTGGCCAGTGCCCAGTGATGAATGTGTGGAGTGAATAAGTGGGGTGCGCCGTGTCCGTGGGATATACTGCAATCCCTGGGGGCAACACAGCGGAGTGTTGGTGGAGGCATACGCCTCGGGGAGCGTCTCGTCAGACCAAGTGATGGGGCTGACGAAGAGGCTCTCGGGGATGATTGGCTCTGGATCGTCGGAGGTTTCTTCGGGACTATAGATACGAGACAGAGCATCAGCTTTCACATTTTTGGACCCAGGGAGATATGAAATGGTGAACTTGAACCTCGTGAAGAACAGCGCCCATCTAGCTTGGCGGGGATTCAGTCTTTTTGCGTCTCGTAGATACTCAAGGTTCTTATGATCTGTCAGAACTGTAAAGGGGTGTTTAGCTCCCTCGAGCCAATGCCTCCACTCCTCCAGGGCAAGCTTGATTGCCAGAAGCTCCGGTTTCCGATGTCGTAGTTTATCTCCGCCAGGTTGAGCTTGTGGGAGAAGAAGGCGCATGGATGGAGCTTACGAGGATTCCCCTGCTGCTGCGACAATATCGCTCCTACTCCTGTGGTTGAGGCGTCCACCTCGACGACGAAAGGGAGTTCTCGATCTGGGTAAACCAGGAGGGGAGCGGTCGTGAAGGCTTCCTTGAGTGTGTCGAAGGCTTGCGTGGCAGCTGGAGTCCAGGACAGAGACTTGGGCTTATTCTTGAGGAGGTTGGTGAGTGAACTGGTAATGGAACTGTAACCTTTGATGAAGCGGCGATAGAAGTTTGCAAAACCCAGGAAACTTTGTAACTCTTTCACGGATGTTGGAATGGGACAGTCTTTGACAGCAGTTACCTTCCTCTCGTCCATGCGGCATGACGAGATACTACATATGGCCAGTAGGGGTCACGAAAGCGGTCTTCCTCTCGTCCCCCTGACGTATTCTGATGAGGTTGTAGGCCCTGCGGAGGTCCAACTTGGTGAACACAGTGGCGCCGCGTAGTTGTTCCAATGCTGCTGGGACGAGAGGAAGTGGATACCTGAATTTGACGGTGATTTTGTTTAAAGCTCTGTAATCAATACACGGCCGCAAGCCTCCGTCCTTCTTTGCCACGAAGAAAAAGCTGGAAGCAGCAGGGGAAGTAGATGGGCGGAAGTAGACGGGCGGACGTATCCTTGCGCCAGAGCTTCAGTAATGTACTCCTCCATGGCCTTCTCCTCAGGGATTGACAGTGAGTATATCTTTCCTCTGGGCACTGGGATGAGGTCGATTGTGCAGTCCCATGGCCGATGAGGAGGTAGCTTGGAGGCTCTTTGAGGACAGAAGACATCGCTGAAGTGGGAGTAACATGCAGGGATGTCTGTAGAACGTTTCTCGAGTGGACTTTCCACAGAAGTAGCATAAACTTGGATCTTCTCAGAACTTAGGAGACTTGACACAGGAAACTCGGAAGCAGAGACTTGAGTTTCTTTGGAACTTGGATGACTTGGAACAGGAAACTCAGGAACAGAAACTCGGGACTTCCTGGAACTTGGACAACTTGGAACAGGAAACTCAGGAGCAGAGACTTGGACTTCTTTGGAACTTGGATGACTTGGAATCGGAAACTCAGGGAAAACATTGGTTACCCCACTTCAGGATTTCTCCTATCCTCCAGGAGATGATGGGGTTGTGCTGCTCAAGCCAGGGGCGCCCTAGAATCACGTCAGCCGTTGACTCCTCCAGAACCAGCAGATTAATCTCCTCCATGTGAAGAACACCGATTTGGAGGTGAAGAGGTCCCACACTGTAACAAACTTGACGAAGAGGCTTTCCAGTTACTGAGTGGATTTGGTAGATCTTCGGCGTGGCAGTGGTTTTGAGCTGGAGCTGACGACAGAGGGTTCCGGAAATGAAGTTACCAGCTGACCCAGAATCGAGGAGCGCGTTGACTGAAAGACAGAGATCAGCAGCAGTAAGGGTTACAACAATCGTGAGTGGTTTCATCTTATTCAACACAGGCATGATAACACTCACCATGGGACGCACAGGGCGGAAGGGGCATTCAGCGATGAAATGCCCGGAACAACCACAATAAATGCAAAGATTCTGGGTCAGCCTCCTCTGTCGCTCAGTAGACGTAAGACGTGAGTATTCAACGTGCATGGGTTCGCTGGCTGGTTCTGGGTGGCTGATTAATTCTGGCTGGCGGAAGGGAGATGGAAATAGAGGCTGGCCCTGGTGCTCATCGAGACACAGCTGCATACGAGTGGCAAACCTGGTGGATAACTGGATGAATTTTTCGAGCCCGATGGAATCCTCGTATGCAGCGAGATGCAACCGCACACGTGGATCGAGCCCTTGTCGATAGGTGGTGATAAGAGCTTGTTCATTCCAGCCACTTGCAGCAGCTAAAGTCCGGAACTGAATGGCATAATCAGACACAGACATTAAACCTTGTTTCAATTGGCATAATCTCTCACCGACTGATGAATCCCAGGCTGGTTTTCTGAACACTTCCTTGAAGTGATTGACGAAGCTTGAGTATGACTTGACGATGGGATTTTTCTGTGTCCAGAGTGGTTCCGCCCAGCGGAGAGCTTTCCCTTCGAGTTGAGAGATTATGTATGCCACTTTAGTGCTGTCGTTAGGATACAGGTGCGGTTGCATCTCCAGGACCAGTGAACACTGCAGGAGGAATCCGTTGCAGTTCTCCGCCAAGCCAGTGAAGGGCGCCGGTTTGGCCATGGGACTGGCAACCGCAACGGGTGAAGGAGATGCAGCGGGGAATGAGGAAGTGGTCGCTGGAGGTGCCGGAGTGGAAGTGCTGGTTATTGTTCGACGAAGTGCATCGACCAGGTCTTGAAATGGATCTGGATGGCTCATCTTGGTTGTTGAGGGTGTTGGTCCGGTCTTCTGTTACACACAGAAGGGGACGGAGACACAGGTAATAGTTAAGAAGTGTTTATTTAACAACCAGAGGATGAATAGCAGAATGCAGGTGAGTAATGGCAGGATTAGGACTGTCACGACACTAAGAGCCACAAAACAGTATTTATTGTTTAAATTTCTTTAAAAATTACAAAATTTGAAATTTGAGACTTTGTTTCATATCAAAAGTAACCTGCTCTCCCTAACGAAAAAGAAGTGTACTTCAAGTTAATTTTATCAAGTATACTTAAGTAATGTTCAAGTATATTTTTTAAGTATACTTTATGTAGTAAGTATACTAGTATCAATGTACTAGTAGTAAACTTGTAAGTGTACTATTTTAATACCACTTGGGACTAAATTGGCTCAACTGAAGTATACGTTTAAGTGTACTATAAGTGTAACAGTAGTAAACTTTAAGTACACAACTAGCTACATTTCTCATTTGTACTGCATCTGTACTACAAGTGAACTTATAAGTATACTAGTAGTTTACTATTTTAATACTGGTAGTACATTTTTAGTATATGAAAGTACACTTTGAAATATACTCTCAGTAAATTACTAGATTAGTTTAAGTATACTTGTAAGTATACTTTTCTTTAAGTGAACATAACATCACACATATAGTTTAGGAATGTGTTTTCTTTATAAATCAAGATTTTCAAACAATGTACTTTTATACTATACTTTTATAAATAAACTTTTAAGTATATCTCGATCAAAAGACTGAGTCCAAGTTTAGGCCAAATATACTTAGACTTTTCTGTCAGTATAAGTCAAGTATAGCTACTTAAGTGAAATTTTAAGTATATTTCTCAGAAGTATATAAAAAGAAGACTGAATGTATACTTTCTTATTTTTAGTTTAAAAGAAGTATACCAATAGTACACTTGAATAGACTAATTTTCGTAAGGGCTGTCTTGTCTGTCGACGCGTTGTCAGTGTCCTCTTTGCTACGCAATATATTTTTCACTGCGTGAGAACATGATGTGTGGCGAGAGATCGGCATGGCTTTTCTGACGTAGCAACAGTAACTTAAAGGGGCGGGTCTTTGCGAACGTGTGGCACTGACATATTTTAAGATATGTCAGTACAAGTTGCTTTCAGTTAAAACAGCTCAAACATGCATTTTAGCCTATAGGACTAGCTTAAGCCTTGTCTGTGAAACCAGGGGATAAACTCGCAATTGCAAGAAAAAAGTCAGAATTGTGAGATAAAAAGTCGCAATTACCTTTTTTTTTTTTTATTCCATGTTTGAAACAAGCTTCCATAGTAAAGGAAAGGACACAACATGACATTAGATTTCTCGTGACATTTGATGAGGCAACTTGAGGAAACAGAATCACAATCTCACAATCGCTCTTCAATAAAGCTTTTGTGCTGTAAGAGACTAGCAATGCTCCTGTTTACCCTCAGGGAAAGTCCCTCACACTTAAGCAGAGAGGTCAAGTCTACTTTACACTTGAGGAAAGATCAACCCTCATGAAATCTAGCTATGTCCTCCAATGGTCATGACCTGAAAACTGCTTAATATGTAACATATGCATGCATTTATGTACTCCTTTCATTGTGCTTTAAACATGCTCTGATTTTTAGATTCTTCTCTCTTTATACACACTGTCTCTTTGTAAGACTGATAACAGATACGACGCCGTTAGACTTCTAGCCCGCAAGTCTAATCTCAGACCTCACAGTGCCAGAATTAGCATTTTGTCTTCAGACTTCTACAAGAGACTATTTTTAATCCGGTAATTGGCAAACGCACAAAACCACTTAAATATGTGTGAGACTATTAGGATCCGTTTAGAGTGTCTAGAACCTCAAAATGTCTATAGCTTCTCTCAAGCAAGACATTTCACACCCATTTAAACAATGCTAATAACAGACTCACTGTATATAGAGAGCTAGATAAATACACAGTTCTCATTTAGCAGCATCTTTTTATGAAATGATGAAGTATGTGCTGTGAAATATGCTAAGAATAATGCTAAAGCAAGGAAAAAGGTAATCAAGATCTGCCGAGCACAGCCCTTTTACTGTACACCAGCTGCACGCTGAGGTTGCGAGTATTTCACTGGTTTTCTGTTGCTGTGTCTGC
Source organism: Anabarilius grahami (assembly GCA_003731715.1). Classification (NCBI taxonomy): domain Eukaryota; kingdom Metazoa; phylum Chordata; class Actinopteri; order Cypriniformes; family Xenocyprididae; genus Anabarilius; species Anabarilius grahami. The sequence goes on from RJVU01030023.1 coordinate 1,612,860, forward strand.
TACATGGTGATGTACTTCATGTAGTGATGTACTAAATAACTGAAGTATGAGTCAAGTCACCATGACCTGACAGCTCCCTCGGCCTAACTCAGGCAGAACAGCTCTGCCAATGCACTGTAACCTCATGTTTATGCAGGTGTTTGAATAGCCTCCTATAACAATACACCATGGTGACATTTTGCAGGGAGACAGCCCTGGTAATAAAGGTCTTAGCAAGCACTGCTACCTGCCACAGCCAAGTGTCTACTAACTTATAACTGCGAGAAGCTCCTAGAAGATAACCTGCCGAGTCAGCATTCATATAATTGCCATGTAGGGGAGCTGTGAGTGGTACGATTGTACAGAGAAGGAAACAGTCAAGACAGCAGAGAGAAAGTTTGCCTTTTGGAAAGTTTGGGGAAAACTTCATAAAGTAAATTATAATGGCTATATATCAATACAGCTGGACATTAAAAGTCTGCCAAAACATCAATAAGGCGAGTCAGACATGTATGGCAAGGGCTTGAAATTGTTGTGAATAATCTTATACACCATACATTTAAATACATTTTTCATCAGTAGCTTTGACTTAAAGAAGTGAGGAAATGACAGAAGAAGAGAAAGGTATATGTGTTTGAGCATTAGAGGCACAAATGGTCTAAATGTTATCTTAGTATAATTTATATACTAATGTAGTATTTGGTTATATTTTTCTTTTTCGTTTTAATTTTTGTTTGATGTTTAGTAATTTTAGCACACTGTAAAAAATATTTTTCGAAATTGTAAAACAGATTATTGGAGCATGTTTTACAAGAAAACGTACTCGGTTACTGACGTAACCTCGGTTCCCTGAGATACGGAACGAGTACTGCGTATGGGGAAAAGTCTCCCTTTTTCCCCGTTACTGAAGCCTTTTTCAATAACGCAGTGCAACTGCACCGTCATTGGTTCACTCATAGACAAGTCGTTGAACCAATGACGGCGCGGCACGGCCGCGCAGCCTATAGGCGAAGAGCGCGCGAATCTTCCCGCCGAAATGGGCGGGGCAGGTGACTATATAAGCCGGCGATTCGCCATAGGACATCAGGTCATACGACTGAAGCGACGACACTGAAGCCGCAGCCCTGTGGCACGGCAAGAACGCAGTACTCGTTCCGTATCTCAGGGAACCGAGGTTACGT
>RJVU01030023.1:1617190-1684659 GCA_003731715.1 Anabarilius grahami
GGGGGGCGATCATGAGTGGTCGCCCAGCTCAGGGTTTATGGGAGGACCATCAGCGCTCCTGGCACATAAATCGGCTGGAGATGATGGCGGTGTTCTTAGCATTAAGACATTTTCTCCCAGACCTGAGGGCCACCATGTGTTGGTCCGCACGGACAACACAGCGGTGGTCGCATATATAAACCATCAGGGGGGTCTGCGGTCTCGCCGACTGTATTACTTGGCCCGTCAGATCCTCCTATGGTCCCAGGGGAAGTTACTCTCACTGAGGGCAACTTATATCCCAGGGCATCAAAATGTGGGAGCAGACGCCCTGTCGAGGCAGGGGCCGAGGCCCGGGGAGTGGAGACTCCACCCAGAAGTGGTGGAGCTCCTGTGGAAAAACTTCGGTCGAGCAGAAGTCGACCTGTTTGCTTCGGGAGAGTCAACCCAGTGTCCGCGCTGGTACTCCCTAACGCATCCAGCACCTTTGGGTCTGGACGCTATGCTACAGACGTGGCCGAGGCTGCGTCTGTACGCATTTCCCCCGATCGCTCTGCTCCCGGGAGTTCTGGAGAAAGTACGCCAGGAAGGGGTCAGCCTAATACTGGTAGCCCCATTCTGGCCAACCAGGATTTGGTTTTCGGACTTAGTGTCCTTACTAGACGGCTCCCCGATGGAGCTTCCCCTCAGACAGGACCTCCTGTCGCAAGCGGGCGGCACGATATTACATCCCCGCCCAGAAACATTGAAGCTATGGGCCTGGCTTCTGAGGGGGCCAGGTTCATAGATGCTGGTCTCCCAACTGAGGTTGTGGAAACCATTCTTAACTCAAGAGCTCCTGCCACGAGGAAGCTGTATTCCTATAAATGGAATTTATTTGCTACTTGGTGTAGACAAAATGATACGGACCTTGTCCACTCTTCCATTAGCTTCGTGCTAAGATTCCTCCAGGAAAAGTTCTCGGAGGGTTTATCTCCTTCACGCTTCCTCCGTGGCACACTGAGGTTGAGGCCGGCCTGGGACTTGGCTGTGGTATTACAAGGGTTAGCTGAGGCTCCCTTCGAACCACTCTTACTGTAAAACAGTTTCAGAGACTGTTGGGTCTGATGGCAGCTGTGTCCAACGTGATTACTATTGGCCTTCTGCACATGAGACCCTTACAGTGGTGGCTCAGGACCAAGGGGTTTTCCCTGAGGGGAATCCTTTTCGCATGATCGAAGTCACGCGGCGATGCCTTCGTGCTCGGGTCATGTGGAAAAAGCCTTGGTTCCTGTCCCAGGGACCCGTGCTGGGAACTCCTCGTCGTCGCGTAATGCTTATGACAGATGCTTCCCTCACGGGCTGGGGGGGCGATCATGAGTGGTCGCTCGGCTCAGGGTCTATGGGAGGACCATCAGCTCTCCTGGCGCATAAATCGGCTGGAGATGATGCCGGTGTTTCTAGCACTGAAACACTTCCTCCCAGACCTGAGGGGCCACCACGTGTTGGTCCGTACGGACAAAACGACGGCGGAATGGTGAAAGCATTCCTTCACGCTAGACCTGGCTATGTGCCAAAGGTCCCCACCAATGTCCCAAGTCCCATTGTACTCCAGGCCTTCTATCCTCCTCCCTTTGAGTCTTCGGATCAGGAAAAACAGAATCTGCTCTGCCCGGTGAGGGCTTTGGATGCTTATGTCCACAGAGCTGCCCTGTGGCGAAAATCAGACCAATTGTTTGTCTGTTATGGTTCCCCTAAGAAAGGGGCCCAGCATCTAAGCAGGGGATGAGCAAAGTGGGTGGTTGAGGCCATCTCACTTGCATATGAATCGGCCGGACAGCCCTCTCTGTTGGCTGTTCGCGCCCATTCCACTAGGGGTATGGCGGCATCAAAGGCTCTGATGTCTGGAATATCCATTAATGATATCTGTGATGCAGCTGGATGGTCATGCCAGCACACATTTATCAGGTTTTATAACCTTGATGTTGGCTCCACTCCGGGGTCTTCTATTTTGTCAAGCTAACATTGGCAAGTATTTGAAGCTACGGCATAGTTGGGATTGCGTTCCCAATGCGTTGCCACGCAGCGTCGACAGTTCCCACGAAAGGGAACGTCTCAGGTTACAGATGTAACCCTGGTTCCCTGAGTAGGGAACGAGACGCTGCGTATCCTGCCGTACCCCCAGCATACTTGCGAGTGCTTGCTTCAGACTTATCCCAGAAGCTAGCGTTCTCGGCATCCGGGTATGCTTTATAGTTTCCTGGTCCATGACGTCACCCGTCTCTGACGTCTCGCTACGCGATTGGTTAGATACATGAGTGCTTCAGTGACGACATCACGCAGAAGGTTCCCAATGCGTTGCCACGCAGCGTCTCGTTCCCTACTCAGGGAACCAGGGTTACATCTGTAACCTGAGACGTTTTCTACTTTAAAATTTCACATTTAATTCAATGTTTTTTTTTATTATTATTTATGACAACTTTGAGTGAATTTATGTTCAACCAACAAGCTACACTGAGTTAGAGGAACTTAATAATTTGTAGCATAAACATAAATTTTAAAGTTGATTTTTCTAAAAAATTAAGTCGCTCAAACTACCAGAACCAATTAATCTTATCTATTTCAGTTCAAATCAACAGCTATCATAGCACATGTTAACATATCTTATTTAAAATGTATATTTATTGAAGAAGTAAGATATGTCACTGGCATAAGCGGCAAAGCGGCCTGGTTACAAACATTGTGCAAAATATCCTTTGTGATCAACAGAACAAAGAAATTCATACAGGTTTGGAACAACTTGATGGCAAATAAAGGATGACAGAATTTTCATTTTCAAAATGAAAATTCTGTCATTAATTACTCACCCTCATGTCGTTCCACACCCGTAAGACCTTCGTTCATCTTCGGAACACAAATTAAGATATTTTTGATAAAATCCGATGGCTCAGTGAGTGAGGCCTCCATTGACTGCAAGTTAATTTACACTTTCAGATGCCCAGAAAGGTACTAAAGACATATTTAGAACAGTTCATGTGACTATAGAGGTTCAACCTTAATTTTATGAAGCGACGAGAATACTTTTTGTGCGCCAAAAAACAAAATAACGACTTTATTCAAAAATTTCTAGTCAGGGGCGATTTCAAAACACTGCTTCATGAAGCTTCAAAGCTTTACAAATCTTTTGTTTCAAATTAGCGGTTCGGAGCGTGTATCAAACTGCCAAAGTCACGTGATTAAGTGAGTAATTAATAACAGAATTTTCATTTTTTAAGTGAACTATCCCTTTAAGTTACTACAAACTTTTTTTTTCTTCTTTAAAAAAAAAAAAAGCCAATTAACGCAGAAATTTTAGTTTAAATTACAGACGATATTAAGTTGATGTATTGATCAACATTATTATGTCAACAGAACTCTACAAAATAATGTTTGCAACTTAAAAGGTTTAATTAAAACAATAAATAAGATTTTTTAACTTGCAACCATGCATTTATTTAAGTTGAGGTAACAGGTCCCCTGAATTACTTTTTAGAGTGTAGTTTTCAAAAGCACAATATTTAGCGTCGTACATTTTGTCATCTAAACAAATACATTTAAAAATAGATCAAATCATCATGCAAATATTCTAGTTTAATTTATGTGAAATAAAAGTTTATTAATAACTACAAACCAACATTTGGTCCAAACTGGCTATTACCATATTGATTGACAGTTTAATTAAAGCTAAATTTGCAACCCTGTTACTGTTACTGTAATTAATTCATTTTTTGTAATAATTTCAGGCCCTGTTTTGTACCCTATTCGTGGCAAGAGCCGTCTGTACTCAAGGGAGCAACCCTCCGACCATTGGTGATTACTGACTCATCACAAGGTTAAAATAGCAGGCGGTGGCTGATAAGAAGGTGAGTGGCCCACACGTTCAGACAGGAAGCTCAGCGCCCTAATCATCTGCACCAGCACAAATGATTCCATTGAATAATACATATTAATCTTCAACAGAATGATTAGCTTAAGGTATAAGGTAGATCTTACCAGTCATCTTACCATCGTACCTAAGCAGATGTGTGTTGCTGGACATGTTCGCACAAGTAGGATTTGCTAATTTATGTGTTAATGACAACAACCCCCCTTCAAATTAACATGAAATATGCAAATTAACTCTCAAATGCAATAATATTCTTAATCTCGGCTGTACAGTCAGATTCATGAGTGAATAAGTCCTACATTTATTCAAATCATCCAGCTGAGTTCCTTCGCTTAATGCTGCTAGTCTATGACAACAAACCAAGAATCCTTGGCTGTCATTTTCAGTTGAATAAATATATATATATATATATATATATATATACTANGTACAAGAGCAAAATAACAAACAGTGTGGCACAGATGACTGTTATTTGGACAGGGCAAGAGGGTTGTTACTATAATCAGTGCTGACCAGCCATCCTTAGGGACGCACATTAAAACCCACACACTGGAATAAACACAAGCCTAACGAAATCATTTGAGCTAGAAAGCTTCACTGTCAAACCTCACACTCATTAAAACCATCCGCGCAGAGCTAATTATAGTTTTATATGGGGCCTGTAGTGCGCAACTTATTTCTCTGGTTCATCCACTCAAGACATAAACATTGCATGCTTGGGTTATGTGACCTCTCACTTCTCGACGCTTGCTTAAACAAACATATAGACGAAAGAGGTGTAGTTGCAAAATGCTGCTATAAATAAAAAAGGTGAAGACAGAAGGGAAACAGCGTAGAGTGCAGGGACAGGCAGATCTTTCATAATGTTACTGCTCTGGCTTATTTTAGGCTTGTGTGTTACCACATATCTGCTGGCCCAAGAGTACAATCTCTTCATGACTGTTTACCTCTTCTGCTATCATAAAAATCATCCTATTTCTAGCTATCATAAGACACTGTTTGTTTACTGTACTGTAGCTGACTTCATATGAAGGTTAAACAAAAATGACCCCTTTTTTTTTTTTAAATGTCAATACTATTCATCTTTATAATTTAATTAAAGAGTGACATCAGTAAATCTGAAATCTAAGATTGTCCCTTTATATGCTGCACTTTATGCAAAAAATAGTGTTTTGAAATATAGTTCTAATACAGTTATCATGTTTTGGCTCTTTACACATTTACACAACCTAAATTTTCACATTAATTCTTACATTCCAAAGTGTTTAATTTACACATGCATGGTGTTTATTTCTTTAAAGACAAGTTTTAATTCACACCTCAAATCTGTCTTAGTCGCAACCTTGGTCATAACATATATGAACTGCTTGTTTCTCCCTCATTAAAGGCTTAAACCAATTTATTTTATTTTTATATATATATAAAAATCTTATTTATTCATTCATTTAGTTAGTTAGTAAACTGGTGCAATCTCTTAGGAAACTGACTTTAATGAAAATAATCATAGGTATCTGACTTTTTAATTATGACTGACTTTTTATAAAATTTGTGTCTTTTTTACTTTTGTGATTTTCAGTGTGTTTTTATCCAAGTTTGGGAATTGTAGGTCAAGTAAAAATAATTTTCCAGCCTCTGAAATGTGGCTTACTTTAATGCTAATTTTAAAATGAAATCAATCTCATTACACCTCCTCGCTGTTCTCTGATCATTAACTGAAGTTGAAGCATTTTGACTATACTTTAAATGAATTTCAGCTTCCATCAAACCCACGCTCTCACTCTCTATCGCCATCCGAGCAAATTGTAGCATAAATCTCTGACTAAATAATGAATAGACATGTCAGCCAATGCTTTCATGCCCTCGCCCTATCTGTATCTGTATCTCTATCTCTATCTTCAGTATAATCCCCTATCTCTGTCCACAGAACTGTATCTAATGGTCCACCCTGATACCTTGCAGAGACATACAGGAGTGGTCATAAATCTATTCAGGCTTATTTACAGCCTCTGCTGTAGTCAGCGCTTTGAAAGGAACAAATCCTCTGTGTTGCCTTTGCCATCTGTGGAGCTCTCAAGCCAGTGCCATTCTGCTGGCCTGCTCACTTTGAGAGATGCAACGGAGGTGGACCGAGTGTTGACACAAGCTGTGCATTCTGCTTTGAATGGCTTGTCTCAGTCATTTTGACATGCTTCTTTTAATACGACACATAGGCGAAGGACACGGCTGAGTTATTGTTATGAGGGAGTTATGCTTGTGTTAAGCCAGACCCTGCAGGAGGCTAACTTTTATGGTTTCTAGAACAAAAAAAGTTAAAGTTAAAGCTCAGGTTCTTATCATACAAAATGCAATGATGTGACTAGAAGAAAAAGAACAGAAGCTCCCTCACAGTGAAATCGATCCTTGTTTGAAATCAGTGATCATTAATTAGCTCTTTCCTCAGGCAAGAACCCAAACAATGCTCTGTTTTTGGAGTATTGTCACCAAATTCAGCTGGGAATTTAAGGAAAACTCCTTCCGCAGACAATCAGCCATTCATTGACAGTTCACTTGTCTGAAATGTGGCATTTGACCTAATTAAGTGATTAGTACTGTCTACATGTCTCTGTCTTGTACTGAACCTGCTCTTTGTATTGGAAGACACATGTTCATTTCATGATCAGATCAAAGTGAATTTTAATTACATATTTTATTCCATTATCTTGATTGTTCTGGTCTGTATTGTTCCTATTCACCTTTGTTGCTTATATTTTATTGTTTGTGTCTATTTTATATATTACTTAAATACCTATTTGGAGCTTTACAGCGTGGAATTGTGGAATTCACCCTGTCGATGAAATGAAGATTGCATTTAGAACAGTTCTTCTCAACCAGGGGGTTGCGACCCACTAGGGAGCCACAGCACTTCTGAAGGGGCCTTAAAATGATTTCTAAACCATGGGAGATATATATACACCGATCAGGCATAACATTATAACCACTGACAGGTGAAGTGAATAACACTGATTATCTCTATCACTGATTTAGGCAATTAATTTACAATCACTGTTAGCAGTTTAACTGAAGGTAGAAGCAATGAGCTCCTGGAAAAATGAATTACATTAACAATAATTAGAATATAGAAATTGGGCAATGTGCATGTTGATCCAGATGATTGCGTCTTCTGAAGTCCTCGCAGGAGTTGGCGCCGTCTCTTCATAGGTGTTGGTCATCTGAGGTCTTCTTAAGAGGCTGGATCCAAACTGAAGCTGATGTCCTCTCTAGTCACGGGTGTCCCTGTAGCTCAGTGGTTAGAGCATGGCACTAGCAATGCCAAGGTCATGGGTTCGATTCCAGGGATTGCACATACTCAGATACAAATGTATAGTATAATGCAATATAAGTCGCTTTGGATAAAAGCGTCTGCCAAATGCATAAATGTAAATGTAATGTCCCGAGGTAAAACAGAAAAGCAAATGGAGAATAATTAGCGTAGCTGCTGTTCATAACATTAAGCAAAGTCATGTGCAATTAATCTGGTATGAGAGGCATGTGTTATGTGAATGCTTGGCTAAAGAGATGCGTCTTTAATCTAGATTTAAACTGGGTGAGCGAGTCTGAGCCCCGGACATTATCAGGAAGGCTATTCTAGAGTTTCGGAGCCAAATGTGAAAACGCTCTCCCTCCTTTAGTGGACTTAGCTATCCTAGGTACAACCAGAAATCCAGAGTTTTGGCAGCAAGGCAGCAAGTGAACATTTTGTCCTCAAATTGAATGTGTTAGAAGCAAGAAAAATGGACAAATGTAAGGATTTGAGCGAGTTTGACAAGGGCCAAATTGTGATGGCTAGAACGACTGAGTCAGAGCATCTCCAAAATTGTAGCTCTTGTGGGGTGTTCCCGGTCTGCAGTGGTCAGTATCTATCAAAAGTGGTCCAAGGAAGGAACAGTGGTGAACCAGTGACAGGGTCATGGCCGGCCAAGGCTCACTGATGCACGTGGGGAGCGAAGGCTGGCCCGTGTGGTCTGATCCAACAGACGAGCTACTGTAGCTCAGATTGCTCAAGAAGTTGGTTCTGATAGAAAGGTGTCAGAATACACAGAGCATCTCAGTTTGTTCGTATGGGGCTGCATAGCCACAGACCAGTCAGGGTGCCCATGCTGACCTGTCCACTGCCGAAAGCGCCAGCAGTGGGCCTGTAAGCAACAGAACTGGACCACGGAGCAATGGAAGAAGGTGGCCTGGTGTGATGAATCACATTTTCTTTTACATCACGAGGATGGCCGGGTGCGTGTGGGTCGCTTACCTGGGGAACACATGGCACCAGGATGCACTATGGGAAGAAGGAAAGCCGGCAGAGGCAGCGTGATGCTTTGGGTAATTTTCTGCTGGGAAACCTTGGATCCTGCCATCCACGTGGATGTTACTTTGACACGTACCACCTACCTAAGCATTGTTGCAGACCATGTACACCCTTTCATGGAAACAGTATTCCCTGGTGGGTGTGGCCTCTTTCAGCAGGATAATGCGCCCTGCCACAAAGCAAAAATGGTTCAGGAATGGTTTGAGGAGTACAACAATGAGTTTGAGGTGTTGACTTGACCTCCAAATTCCCCAGATCTCAATTCAATCGAGCATCTGTGGGATGTGCTGAACAAATAAGTCTGATCCATGGAGGAGCCCCATCTCGCAATTTACAGGACTTCAAGGATCTGCTGCTAACATCTTGGTGCCAGATACCACAACACACCTTCAGGGGTCTAGTGGAGTCCATGCCTCAACGGGTCAGGGCTGTTTTGGCAGCAAAAGGGGGACCAACACAATATTAGGAAGCCGGTCATAATGTTATGCCTGATCGGTGTATATACAATGGAGGGCCTTGCAGTTAAAAGGGTAGAGAAACAGTTTTAGAGGTAAAATCATCTTTTCAGAACTCACAGGGTGCCTTAAATGGATAGACCAACCCCCAAGACTGTCATAATTTACTCACACTTTAAAGTAGAAAGGACATGACGAAACACCTTGAAAGTATATCATAATACTGTTCCACAATACTTGTGCAATATATATTCCACATCTTCTGAAGTTACGCTGTCGCTTTGGATAAGAAAACCAAGATTTTACTGAAAATCTTGACATCTCTCTAGCTCTCCTTGGAGAATAAGCGATGTCTCATTCGTGAGCTAATAAATGAATCAGATTATTCAGTTCGCAGTGCCCTGGTCTGAACAATTTTTTTTCAGAAATTAGTCATCCTTCTCTTCTTTTGTTTCACAGAATAAGGAAGAAAATCATATGGGTTAGGATCAACACAGTAAACAATATAACAATTTTCATTTTTAGGTGAATTCGTAAAGGATTAGTTCACTTTCAAATGAAAATTAACCCAAGCTTTACTCACCCTCAGTCGGATATATTTATTAAAATATCTCCTATTGTGTTCATCAGAAAAAAGAAAGTCATACAGCTACACCTAGGATGGCTTGAGGGTGAGTAAAGTTTGAGCTAATTTTCATTTGAAAGTGAACTAATCCTATAATGAGTGATCCTTTTCAGTTTATTTTAACATACACAAATATGAACCCATTGACACTTTTAAAGCATATTATTTTACCTCATCATATATATGCAATATGCCTACTGGAGAAAGAGTGAAGACATTTTCCACCGAAATAGGTGGTAGCGAGTGGTTAGGGCGTGCGTGTTAAGTACATCTTAAAAAGTCATTTCAGACAATAATGGGTAGTAGTGTGTGTTCAGACGCCCTCTTCTTGCACAATTTGACGCTACAGGAAGCGAGCCTGGGCTGTCTCTGTACTGCTGTTTTCAATCCCAGCCAATCCACTATGTGCGAGGGGCTTCAGCATCATGATATTTAACACACCCACCCTGAACTCCGACAGAGGTATTTCCTCAAGCGCCTGTCAACGGGCAGACATCACCTTCATACGAGCTGGATGTTCAGGGTGAAACGTTGAAACTTTCTCCAAAGATCACATTTATCGACGGAAGGAGCTTCGATGCGATGCCAGACTTTCTCGAAACCTGCCAGGGCTGCCATGCGTATCATCGCTTTCAGCCTCGATTTGTACTGGATAAGAAAAGCGAATGAACTTGTGCAGCTGTGAAAGAGATCTCGTGCGTTGTATGAATAGCGTCAGATGTGAGGTGGACCGCGAACACGCACTTTTATGGATAATTTATCTGACGAGGCTTAATTATATTTCGCAAATACCTGCAGTATAACAGCTATTAAATGTTAAAATAGACTATGAGCGATTGTGTCGGAGATTGTTCTCGCGTCTGCACGGGAGGAATTTAATCGCGAGCGCACGTAAATAACTGGATTATTGTTTCGCATGGATGTGGATGAGCGCTTTTCTAAATAAATCCCCATTTCTGCACTTAAACTGGCAAATGAAAACGAAAACGTTCCATGTGTTCTTCTCATAAGATTGGGAGCCCGTGTTTTATGTACTGTTGGCGATGTAGTGCGCTTGCTCACTTTTATCCTTGTCATTCCAAACAAGTCATTTCTCGAACAGGAGACCCTGAAGATGATCCTCTTTAGAAAATTCCGCGTCTTGATTCTGATGGTGTTTCTTATAGCCTGCTCTATGCACATTATGATAGACTTGTTACCGAAGCTGGAGAGACGGAGCAGTAGCGCGTGCTCGTGCTCACACACACCCAGCGAAGAGCCGCAGAACTGGGCTAAGCATCGAGCCAAGCCGGGATCAGAGTCCGGCTGGCCTAATAAACACACACTCAGAATACTTCAAGACTTCAGCAACGAGCCGAACTCAAACCTGTCCTCTCACTCGCTGGAAAAGATCACCGTTGGGGAGAGATCCGAGGCTTTGAAAAGATTTGAGCAGTTGACAGGTGACGAGAAGAGGCACGCGACGCGGGACTCTACCCTGAAGAACGCAGTTGTCAAGGGTTCGAGGCTCTCTGCGCTATTTGAGCATCCTTTATACACCAGGCCATTGCCTGCTTTAACTGATGAAGACACTTTGTTCAATGTCAACACTGATATAAGATTTGACCCTAAAGCTGCAGAGAATCCAGAGTGGTAGGTTGAGATAATACATAACACACACAAAACTATTAAATGCCTACAAAGAATCATGTTTTCCCCAAATAATATTGGGTTACACTTTATTTTACAGTGCCGTAGTTACATTGTAATTACTCAAATAAGTAGCCTACTGAGTATTATTAATTAAATACATGTACTTACTGTAGAGTTACAGTTAGGGTTAGGGTTTGGTTTAGGATTAGTTACTTGTAATAATGCATTATTTACTGTTATTACTATAGTAAGTACATGTAATAACGTGGAACTACGGCACTGTAAAATAAAGTGTTACCTAATATTGATTTCCTCTTAATAATTGTAACAACAGTAGTAGTAGTAATACTATTTATAATAATTATTTGTATTTGTATTTTCTTAGAATTGTACATTTTTGATATATGGATATTACTTTGATAACAGATTACTCTAAATTGTAAAGCAGATACATGCATTTTTTTCTGTAAAGCTGTTTTGAAATTATATGTATTGTGAAAAACGCTATACAAATAAATGTGAATTGAATTCAAATTATTGTTGTTATCATCATACTTTTGATGATGTCAATGAAAAAACTCAAGGCGTTTAGAACAACATATTATGATTAATCTCTGTAATGGCTTATGAAAAATGGCATTCATTGCATTCGGGACATGTTGTGTTTCTGTAGGAATGGGGAAGGTAAAGATGGGGATTATGCTCCTACTGGTGAGATGTCCTCAGACTCATACCCAAACTGGCTCCGCTTCCACATTGGGATCAACCGGTATGAGCTTTACTCCAGGCACAACCCGGTCATTGATGCAATGCTGAAGGATCTGGTGTCACAAAGGATCACAAGTGTTGGTAAGACAATATTTGAGATTAAGCAATTATCAGTGCACAGGAAGTAACATTACAGTTAAGCTTTAAATGGGGAGGTGATTTTCGGATTGCAGTGGTTGTGATGCGTGATTTGAGTGCAGCGTCACCTTTCAGTGCTGCTCCTCCTAACAGATTTAAATAGATTCTTTGAATTAAGTTTCTCCAAGATAATGGCTAGAGCCTTCCTGCACTCTGGCTGAGGATGCTTCAATAAAATTGGACTGGTAGTGGATTCAAGCAGGGTAAATTAATGAGAAGTGTGTGCAATTTAGACCTAATCAAATGCCATGCTGTGGAAAAGTATCTTCTGCCAAACATTCATATCGTCAAGTAGACTTGTGCTTGATGGGCTGCATTTATGTGAAGCCCCGAGGTCAATTTCTCAACTTATTACACAGCTCTCCTGAATACTTGATTCTGATTGGATGATCGCTGTATTCAGTGGTCAGAATATTTTTGTATAATGACCACTGTTCTGCATATTTGACCAGTGTCCTAGGCAACCAATCTCGCTCATATCAACCCGGTCTCTTTCTTCTCAGATGATAAAATAAATCCTCAAATCAATATTTCATGTCCATTTATTTGCTTATTTGCTAAGTAGCTGTGTAATAAGTTAGAGAATGCACAATAACCCGGTCATCATCACAAAATAAACCCATTTATCATGGTTAAAAAAACAGCAGCTGTGGTTGCCAGAAATTTACCATAAAAAATGATAGCATTATTTTAGGCTTTATCGATTTAACTTAAATTTATAGTAAAAACACATATTTCATTAACTTATATAATGTTGATATAATCTATTGCAGTACTAATATCTGTTTTGTACCTTTGTAATACACTGACAACCACCAAAAACAGGTGGTGATGAGAAAGTCACATGATTAATCAAAGCTCATCACAAGCAGCTTTGCCGCAAGCTGAGAAGGTAAATGCTAATATATAGAAGGTGCACAGTGTCATTCACACAAACACTAAACACTATCATGGTAACACACAACACTAAAGTACTGCAATAAACATTACTTTAACAACATTAGATGTAACATAAAACCATATTGTACATAACTGATTAGAAAAAACTACGAAGATACATAGTTATTTCAACAGGAATTCTGGGAATTTCATTGTAAATTATACAATGAATTGTTCTTTTTCACTTCCAAAAACTGTAAATTTAACAGTATTTTACTGCAAAATTACATTAAATGTAAGGTTAGATCTATTACAGTTCTGCACTGTATATTGTAAGTAAACTTACTGTTAACCAATTAACAGGTTTTTACCGTAGGATTTTTACATTCGTTAACTGTTAAAATCACAATCATTTTTGATGATCCATTCAGGAACCAAGACCGCTTTGGTTGGGATCTTGGTTTATTTTATTTTATATCTAAAGGAAGCTGCATGTGGTGATAGTGATCTTTAAAAAACTAGCATGGGCGTAGCAACCTCTTAAGTGACTTGAGGCGGTGTCCCTTTGTTTTCCTTCATCTGTTTGTGATTGCCTGCATATTCATTACAACAAGCTTTTTAAAAAGGTCTTATCAGCTTCCCTAAAAAGACAGTGTGTATGGCCAAAATACACTTTCATTTTTTCAACCGTGTATAATCAAATACAAGAAAATAACCATCTGTGATTACAGGACAAAGAATTTTCACAATTGATTTTCACATTGTTATTGCTACTTGCATAATGAGTCTTATCTTAAATGGTTCATTGTAAGAAAGCTCAAGTTATTTTCCTGAGACGAGTGTTTAGCGCCACTCTTGTTCTCTCTGTAGCGATGAAATCTGGAGGCACGCAGCTGAAGCTCATCATGACATTCCAGAACTATGGCCAGGCGCTCTTCAAGCCCATGAAGTAAGTGATACAGTAATAGGAAAATGTTGATGAAATTGCTAATTTCCCCATGCTTAAATATAAAAGTTGTGTGTAAACGACTATAATCTCAGCAGCTTTTACATCTTTATTAGTAACTGTTTCTGTTTTCCAGAATTAGAATATGTCTGATTGTCTTATGGGAATATTTCCTGTGCAATATAGTTGTCCATACTCTGTTATTAAATCTTCTGACGGACACCATTGTGTGGTACTTTTAGCTCATCTGCTCAATTCTATTTGGATATGTCTGTTATTATAATCGTGTGATAATATGCTCGGATCAGAGCTATTGAAAAAGGATTTATAGTCGTCTGCGTCGTGATCCACAATGGACGGATCACATCCCATTTGAAATGTAGGTTACAAAGGGAGGGGGGTTGTTTTTACGGATTTGACAACCCCTCAGCACAAATAATAGTTGCCTCCCTGTAATTTTCCGGATCTATAAATGGCAGCAAGTAAATCTTTGGTGTCATTGTCAGATTCAGAGCAGCAGCCCCTCCATCTGCATGCGCCTTAACTATCGGTTTCACAGACACTGCTTATGCTTTCTCTGGCAGATTGGTATTTAATGTCTTAGTGGTCTCATTACTATCATTGAGATCCACTCTGTTTCCTCAATGGCTTTTCATAACACCACCAGTTAAAGAGTAATGTATACAGGATGTGGGCCTTGGTGACTGAATCATTACTAATGTGCTGGTCGAGCGTATGTCCTGCCAGATGAGTGCCTTTATTGGCCATGAAGCTGGTGTTCAGACTGCAGACATCCTGTATTCATAAAATCACGCTTTAGCATTGACAGACTTTATTATGAGATGCATTTCCGTGTGTGAGCATGAAATCGAAGAGATGATCAATATTCTTGAATTTTATATAGATGAATATAAAATGTCAATGTTGTTTTCTGTATTCTTCGATAATTTTTTCAGAATTAAGGAAGCCAAATATGAGGCGCATGAACGTGTCTCAGAGGATTCAGTCGTTCAGAGATGTTCTTGGTTTGTTCTTGGGGAGTATTTAAGGAGAGATGAGAACAATGGGTCTTTGGTGACAAGAAGCTGATAAATGTTATTAGAGAGAGGAGGTCTGATCCCAGCCTCTTCCTGCTATAATTAGCACAGACCAACAAAGACACACTCATTTCTTCCAGCCACAAGCTAAACACTTGCTTTTGAGATCATCTTTTATCTTGCGTTCTCCTTTTTCACGGATATTTTGAAACCCAGGACTTGCATGACCTTCTTTGAGGACAAGATCTCAGATGTTTGCCAGCTAGCATTGTTAATATAATCAAAGTCAAAATTAAACTTCAAACATCTTTACTCATCTCTGCCTTTGCTTGTAATTACATTTTGTAAATATTGTTTTCATGAACTGATTTGTCTACGTGCTTTCCATGCCTTCTTTGACAAGTCAGGCAAGGACGTGTTCTTGCAACACGTGTGGTTGAGTTGAACAAGTTCCTTTCGTTTGATTCATGCCCACGTGCTCAAATATACCACACTCTCAGACCGTCCTACAGTATATTACTGTACAGCCTGATGAAAATTGCCTAATCACCTTTTATTCTCTTAATCATAGTAGCTGAGAAATTAAAGAAAACTATCATCATTTGTTCACCTTCATGTTGTTCCAAACCTGTATGATTTTCTTTCTTCCGTGGAGCACAAAATAAGATGTTTAGCAGAATGTTCCTGCTGCTCTTTTCCACTCAATGAAAGCGAATGGTGGCCAGGGGCTGTCAAACTCCAAAAATGAGAGAAGAATGGTAAAGTAGTGGATAACGATTTAACGGTCATATGGTTCTTTTTTTTAAATCATTTTTGGCCCATAGTTGCCATTCGCTTTCATTGTATGATGACGAACAGCCTCAAAACCATAAATGACATCTCCATTTATGATCTACAGAACAAAGAAAACCATACAGATGTTAAACGACATTAAATGTCTCCTTCATTTATTCATTTGTATCTTGTATTTTTGGCAGAGTAACTGAGCTCCTGAAATAAAAAACTGGCTAGATTGTCAGCAAATTCAATATGGTCATTTGAAGCAGTTTGATTGGTCTCAAAAGCAGGTAATTTGGTCTGGAATTCTTGTGTGGTTTGTCAGCTTAAGCATCTGCTTATGCAGAAGTACTTAGGCTATTTAACAGAATTAATGAAACTCTGTGATGAATGGGTGCGTGAGTGGATTAGTGGGTGGACAGATTAGAGGGGGTGATAGTTTTTTAAGAACTTCCACAGTAGGGCTCCTCAAGGTTTAATAAAGAAAAGATACAAGAACTCAATGTAGGAGAGGCCAGCTCTTCTGAATGCATCATTGCTCAAGCATTATTTAAAGATAAAGGAGATTTCAATAGCAAACAGACGCTGCTTAAAGGCTGCTCTCTGAGGCATGAAATGCTTAAAAATGGATCTTCCTCTGTCCTGAGATAGAGGCGAATGGACAACAACACAATTGTTCTCATCTGCTTGCGCTGTTTGACATCTGCCTGTAAATATCACGTGACAAGCATACAGTGGTTCTCAACTGGGTTTTTTTTAGGGCTGAGACCGTCCAGTGGAAATCAAATGTCATTTCAAGTACCAAAATTGTTTATTTGACGAAAGATATTTTTCTGAAAATGTATTAATATTACTATTAACTGTACAGGTTCAACAATATGCAAAATTACAAATTATACACAGATTATTTTAATATAGCTTGAATTGGATAGTTTTGTTTTCTCTTGTATTTAGGTGTGTAAATAAATAAAAAATAATTAGTAAAAAAAAAAAATGAAGCAGCATAAAAATTTCCTTTTTTTTTCTTTTTTTTTTATACCTTATGTAGTTCTGTTCTTAGTTTTTGAGGCATATTTGGCATATTTTTTTTATTTATCCTAATAATGGTTGATAACGTTCCTATGTGGGTTTAGAAAAGTATGGAATTTTATTTGAGTAATTTCCAGATCTGGATAAGTATGGAAAAAAGAAAACAGAGTATGGAAAAATATTTCCAGACTATGGCCAATATTCAGTTTTCTAAAATATAAAATTGTGACCCTGGACCACAAAACCAGTCATAAGTCGCACAAGTATATTTGTAGCAATAGCCAACAATATATTATAAATTTTTCTTTTATGCCAAAAATCATTAGGATATTAAGTAAAGATCATGTTCCATGAAGATATTTTGTAAGTTTCCTACCGTAAATATATATAAAAATGTATTTTTGTTAGTAATATGCGTAAATATAATGTTTTCTCAATATTTAGATTTTTTTTTTGCACCCTCAGATTCCAGATTTTCAAATAGTTGTATCTCTTCCAAATATTTTCCTATCCTAACAAACAATGGAAAGCTTATTTGTTCAGATGACGTATAAATCTCAATTTCAAAAAATTTACCCTTTTGACTGGTTTTATGGTCCAGGGTCACAATTAAGAATTTCTAAAAAGAAATGTATCATACAAGCAGAGTATATTCATGGCAAATGTTTAGTGATCCTTTAGTGACTGTCGAACACAACTGAATAAATTCAAGGCACACATTTTCATTACACATCTCTTTGTGTTTTACCATTAGCGAGTCTCTTTTGAACTTCACTAATTGAATGTGTGTGTGCCACTCAAACCAGCAACAGATAAAAGAGCAAACGATCATCTAATTCAGACTGTACTTTGCTGTTTGGTGATCGTTCAACATCAAACCACGATTACTGTGTCAAACCGATGTGTCAGAGGTGAATATATGCAGGTTAAAAAGCATTTAAGTTTCTTCTCATCATGTAAGCGCATACTATCACTTTGAGAAAAATAATGAAAAAAAACTGAGAAATAAGAATATTTACAGATGACTGTACTATATACCAATTATAATGCTGAATATAATGCTGTATGATCCATTTATGTTAAAGGGTTAGTTCACACAAAAATGAAAAAATGAAAAGTCTTGTTTACTGAAATCACATGACTTTGGCGCTCCGAACCACTGATTCGAAATAAAAGATTTGTAAAGCTTCATGAAGCAATGTTTTGTAATCGGCCATCACTAGATATTGTTGAAAAGTCGTTATTTTGTTTTTTTGGCGCACAAAAAGTATTCTCGTTGCTTTATAATATTAAGATTGAACAATTGTAGTCACATGAACTGTTTTAAATATGTTTTTAGTACCTTTCTGGGCATCTGAAAGTGTTAATTACCTTGCTGGCAATGGAGGCCTCACTGAGCCATCGGATTTTATGAAAAATATCTTAATTTGTGTTCCGAAGATGAACGAAGGTCTTACGGTTATAGAACGACATGACGGTGAGTAATTAATGACATTATTTTCATTTTTGGGTGAACTAACCCTTTAAATATGGTCTGAAAAATCTACAGAGAGGTTTGGAAATTTGAGTCTGGAGAAGTATGGAATTTTGAAATAAATGTAAAAATGTAATGTACAGTAGCATAAATGTGAAATAAATGAAAAGTGTGTAGAAACCCTGGGTTAAGTACATTTTATTATTCAGATTTAGCATTGTTTTTTCCCATGTTGTCTGCACCCACCTGATGAGAACAACTACATAAAGAACATCTTAGAACATGTGCATGACTATGAGTTACAGAGAGTTTGAATGAATCAGATGAGTGTTTGCCTGTTATTTCTCACTCTTGAAACCTCTGTTAGTGTTGATCCACCATGTAGCTGACTGCAGCCACACTTCCTCAGAAACACTGACATGCTTCATCCATAATTAGCTCCTCCCTGGTCACACTAGACAGGATTTTTGGACAAACATGCTGTCATTGATTAAGCTAATCTGATGAGTCATTTGGTTGCTGCTCATTTAGCTGTTTGACTGATGAGAAATGCTAATGTTAAATTTATTCTAGAGTTATGAATTTCACCTCAAACGAACGGTAGGAGAAAGAGACAGACCACTCGTGAAAAAAAGAATTTGAGAATGAAAGTCCCGTCCTCAATTAAAAGAACCAATCAGCTTTTTGTTAGTTGTTTACTGTAGAACATCTGCTTTAGCTGGACCACCCTGGTTAAAAAATATGTATAACAACTAACAAAAAGCTGATTGGTTCTTGTAACTGAGGGCCTATATTATTCACGAGACTGACTGTTGTTTGATTTTGCTTGATTTTGTCATTTTATTCCTGTTTTGAAATTGACTCTCATTACAAGGACACATGGAATAATAATGTTTAGCCTTTGCTGGTATAAAGCCAAAAAGTAGGAAAACAGCTCCCAGCCAAATGTTTGCTGTAACATTAACTAGGACTGGACTGGGACTGAAAAATAGCCTGAGCCTACTGCCAGACCATCACAATACAAAGCTGATAATCTCCCACTAAATCACGTATGCATATAATTCAGACTACTGCCTGCTGTACTTTCTAGTTGATATTGATTTTGTACTGTGTGTGAAATAGGCATGTTTACATTGGAAAAGCAGCGCAATTAAATTACACAACAAGTGAAAAAATCTATAAAGTTGAAATGTGTATTTTTTTTATGTTCAAATACTTTCTTATATCCCAGATTTATATAAATAAATATTTTTGTTGTTGTTGTTGGCTCACTTCCTGAATATGAAAATGTTAACACTGTGGTTCTGAGCCTACCGAACATCACAACGCAGCCACATTGGCTTGAGTTTGGGTGGGACTATCTTTTTGACTGACCAGTTGGAAACTAAGGCGAGAGACTCGACCTGTCCGTTTGGAAAAGCCCCGGTGCCATTAATGTGTCTTTATGCTTTGTGTTTATTCTGTTTAGTTGCCACAGGATCTCGCTGAAAGCGTCTTAGTTATTTCATGTGGTTTGTACTGATGCTTGATTCATAGTCTCAGAGGCATGTGCTTCAGGGGTGTCTGTCATAATGTATTACCGTCTGAATGCTTTGAGGTTTTGTGCATCCACAAGGTTAATGACATCTACCCTGGCAGTATGGTTTCCACAGATCTGTTCCCATCCAAGATATGACTCTCATGACAGATCTTAAGTCTTCCATAAGACAGCTGAGAGCTCACTCACATTTATAGTATTGCTTAGTTCTTGTCCTGTCTTTATCAAGGCCTTTTTGCAGGCCTTTGGCAAGACTCATAAAAAGGGATTCATATCAGCTTAATACCCCATGAAATTCCAAAATTGCATGTAGCTGTAAAGAATTCATTTTCTCAGTTTTGTTTGCAGTGTTAATTTATTAGAGATAGGTAATTGATTTGACCAATATTATTTACTGATACGTTTCTTCAATATTTGGACCATCGATAAATTGCAGCATTTAGTGTCTCTAAAGATTTGCACCAATCAATGCCACAGTGCGTTCAAAAGGAAGTGTTCACATGTAAAGTAACTTCCTTTTTTTTCAAGCCATATTTAGTAGGAAACTTGTAACATACTAAACTTAGCTGTGAGTCATAGCCAAAAACAAAGATGAAAATAAATATAATGGTATACATTGTTGTTGTTGTTGTTGTTGTTTTGCAGCCTAAATGGTTGCAAATTTATTTTTTTACTTTTTGTTGACTTGGGTTGGGTTAGTTCACCCAAAAATGAAAATTCTGTCATTAATTACTCACCCTTATGTCCATCTTCAGAACACAAATTAAGATTTTTTTTCATAAAATCCGATGGCTCTGTGAGGCCTGGATTGCCAGCAAGACAATTAACATTTTCAATGCCCAGAAAGCTAAGACATATTTAAAACTTCATGTGACTACAGTGGTTCAACCTTAATGTTATGAAGCGACGAGAATACTTTTTGTGCACCAACAAAACTAAATAACGACTTTATTCAACAATATCTAGTGATGGGCGATTTCAAAACAAAATTTCTTAACATTAAAAGCCTATACACACTGCAATATCTTGCGATTATCGCCGACGTTTAACACCTCATGACTAAACAAAGTGCGCCAATGTGAGTGTGCACACCAACGCGAAAAACGCGAGGCGTAAAAGCGTCATTTAAAAAAAAAAAATGGCTCTGGTTCGTTTTTTTTTGGTTTGATGCGTCGGCCAACCAATGAGATTGGCGGTTTTGTTCACGTGCCTGGAGCTGCTGAAGTTACAAGCTTCAGCAGCGCTCAAGCACAAAACGGTCTTGCCGAGCACACATTGATATCAAGACCACGAAGAGGAAGCAAGTAGGCGAGGAAGACCCCTACAAACTATGGGTGCTCTGCCAGTTCTTGGCCACACCAATAGATATGTATTATATGCCATTTTATTTCTGTATTTTACAGTTTTTTTTTCTTTTACATTCAAGAAATATAGTTGAGAATGTCTATTTCATGAATATGTTTATTTGCACTACCGTTCTCTTGCACTACTGTCATTGTGACTTATTGCACTACCGTTTCTGACTACCATCTCCTCATGTCACATATATGCCATTTTATATCTGTATAATTTTATATCTTCTTTAATTTTATTAATATCATAAATATGTTTATTTGCGCTACCGTTCAGCACAAGCGCCATATACTGTCATGGAGTGAATTCATGCATCGCCAGTGAAAATCGCTTGGTTATGAACACGAAAAACGCCTTGAAAAACGCTGGCACTGAGCGCTCGCAATAATCGTCCCGGTGTGTACGAGGCTTACCGGTGAACCACTGTAGTCACATGAACTGTTTTAAATACGTCTTTAGTAGCTATCTGGGCATTGAAAATGTTAATTATCTTGCTGTCAATGGAGGCATCACTGAGCCATTGGATTTTATGAAAAATACCTTAATTTGTGTTCTGAAGATGAACAAAGGTCTTACGGGTGTGGAACGACATGAGGGTGAGTAATAAATGACATTAATTTCATTTTTGAAAATTTTTAACCACTAAGTGTACAATTTAAATGGATAGTTCACCCACAAATGAAAGTTCTATCATCCTTTTCTCACCCTCAAGTTCCAAACCTGTATGAGTTTTTTTCATCTGTTGAACACAAAAGAAGATTATTTCAAAAAATGTTGGTAACCAGACAGTTGACGGTAGCCAATGACTTCTATAGTATTTTTTTTCCTACAACTTGAGGGTGAGTAAATGATGATTTTTTGGGGTGAACTATCTCTTTAAAAAGAAATAATAATCAAAATAATAATATAAAAAATATTTATAATGTATGTTATATATAGTTGTGATACTAAGAATTTTGATATTTATTATTATTACTACTACTAATTATTATTATTATCATTATTAATTTATATTTCTAAATGGTCCATTTTATCTTTTTTTTTTCTTCGCTGTTTACATAATATCTGCCAATCTCTGTTATTTAGTGTCTGTCTGTTGGTGTAGTTTTAAAAGCAGATAGGTATATAAGCAGCAACACTGAGCACAACAGCAGAAAACGGATCTATTTTATAACCTGTAGTTACTGCCAGTCGAGCACCTCGGGGAATAATTAGCTGATAATGAGGCACAAGGTAAAATACTGTTTTCACAGTTGTTAAAATTCTTGATTGTCACTCTTAATTATAACAGCACAGGCGTTACATGCGCGATTTTATCTGTTCTCCGTAGGACAAACTCACTAATTGGCCCTGAATGTCCCAGAGTATCTGAAACATAACACTGAATAAAAGAGATAATTGGGGGACAACAGAATATACACAACTGGGGGAAAACAGAGAACACTAATACTAACTCTGTGAAGCAGTGTAGTTCACTGCACTGAACTGCAGCTTACGAACTCAAGCGAAGCTTTGAAGACATCTGTTCTACAGCTTAGCTTTGAATGAGCGCAACTCTGTTTTCTCTTTGCAACTCTGGGATAGCTTTCAGATAGAGCTGATCTGTGGAGGATGTGGACCGCTCGGCTGAATGGCCTTGACTTTCCTCTTTACTTTACTTTCGCTTGTGTTGGAGTAACGGTGAGGCTGGGTAGACAAAATAAATGATGTAACTGGCCTTGGATTCAAATGCCCACAACTAATCTGTGTTAGCAGGCGGACTCCCTCCCTCTTACCCTGTCTCTCTCCCTTATTCTCTCACATTCTTTCTATTTCTCCGTCTGCCTCTTCCAGGATTACCGCAGATACTTGTTTGTGTTGTGATAAGCGCTTCACTATATCCAGGAAAAGCACAGTGCATTGTACCTCTTAAGCCTCTGCATCTGGGCTCTCTGCTCCTCTCCATACACTTTCATAGTGAAGGATCAAGAGCACAGAGAATAACATCGCAGGGTCATTCCTACTGTGCAGTACATTTTTATGTCCCAATCATATGTCTTAATATAGTTACTCTCACAATTTTTGAGGATTGAATTCATTTTTTTTTTAATCATGGTATTACAGTTATGTGAACATGGGGTAATATTTTATTCATTTCACCACTTTGCTTTGAGCGGATGCCACTTGACCACTCACTTCTGACATAAAAAAATTTACAGTTTATTAAAAAATATTCTAGATTCAGTTCCTAGAATAAGAACAATTCTAGTTTCATCATACACTGTAAAAAAAATCCCAGTAAAATTTACGGTAAAAAACCGGCAGCTGTGGTTGCCAGAACTTTACTGTAAAAAATACAGTAGCAACGTAAAAAAAAATCTGTTAAATTTACGGTAAAATAACGTATTTCATTTACTGATATAATGTTAATTTACCAACCTAATGAAGTACTAATATCTGTTTTGTACCTTTATAATACACTGACAGTCACCAAACACAGTGGTGATGAGAGTCACATGATGAATCAAAGTTCATCACAAGTAGATTTTCCACAAGCTGAGAAATACAACACTAACATATAGAAGGTGCACACAGTGTCATTCACACACACACTAAACACCATCATGGTAACATGCATGAAATTTTAAAAATGCAATAAACATTAATTTTACAACATTAGATGTAACATAAAACCCTAATGTACATAACTGATGAGAAAAAAAAATGAGAAAAACTAAGAAGAAACAGAGTTATTTCAACGAAAATATATCAAATGTGAAGTGTCACGCAGGGAATTGTGGGAATGTCAATTTACCGTTTTCACTGTAAATTTTACAATGAATTGTTATTTTTCACTTCCAAAAACTGTGAATTTAACGGTATTTTACCGTAAAATTACATTAAATGTACCATTAGATCTATTACAGTTATTCACCGTATATAGTACGGAAACTTTCTGTAAACCAATTAACAGTTTTTCACCTCAGCATTTTGACAGTCTTTTACTATTAAAATCACTGTCATTTTTTACAGTGTATCTAGTCTCTTATTCTCTGTGATGACAGATTCTTATTGCTATCAATTTTGAAACTAGTATTTGCTGCTCAATATTTTTGTGGAAAGCATGATGATTTTTTCAGGACTTTTTGATGAATAGAAAGGTCAAAAGAACAACATTTATTTGAAATACAAAGTTTTTGTAACAATGTAAATGTCTTTACTGTCCTTGCTGAACAAAAGTAATTTATATGTATATATTTTTGTAATAACCCCTTAAAGGATTAGTTCACTTTAAAATGAAAATTACCCCAAGCTTTACTCACCCTCAAGCCATCCAGGTGTATATAACTTTCTTCTTTCTGATGAACACAATCGGATTTATATTAATAAATATCCCCACGCATCCAAGCTACATCCAATGATAGTGAATGGGAAATTAGTATAAAGCTCAAGAAAGTGCTTCCATCCAAAGCCTATGCGGCTCCAGGGGGTTAATAAAGGCCTTCTGAAGCGAAACGATGCATTTATGTAAGAAAAATATCCATATTTAACAAGTTAAAGTAAAATATCTAGCTTCCGCCATACCGCCTTCTGTATTTAACTTACGAAGAAAGAGTAAAACTCTCACAGTTCAAAATGCTTACACTACATCCTACACCTTCCGTATACAACTTATGAAAAAAGCGTAACTGACGCAACGGATATTCATGATTTGTTATCTCAACATTTTTTCTTTTGTTAAATCAACTTCAATAATTATTGATAACATAATATTTTGAGTATCTGTTGATTAAACCAATCGCCTTCATTGTATTAACTCAAATTTTTAATTTCAACAAACTCAAAATTTTAAGGCAACCAGGTAACTTACTTTTTTAAGTTAAACCAACAATTATTTTTTACAGTGTAGATATTTTACTTTATAACTTGTTAAATGTGCACAAACATCAGTATTAGCTATGGATTTAATTTTTTTTAATGTTCGATGGCATTAATTGGTTTCTCATTCAATCAATACGATAATATCAAATTGGTATGATAATACCGACATTTCAAAAGAAAGTTAAAAATATGTCAAAATGAACTTGACACCGTCATATAGCTATGACAATCTTCACTGAGAACCTTAGCTTTTTATTTCAGCCCTGTTAGATTCCATCCTGTTAATTTTATTGCCAAGTCAAAATGATTAAAGTGTAAGTAGCTGAGCTTGACCAGAGCATATTTTTGAAAGCCTGCCATACCCTTTCATACTCCCTCAAATTACAACTCAAATATATTACACTTTTTAAAAAGTCAAAAGGTACTGCATAACAGGAATGACCTAACAATAGGTTAAATAAAGACTGAAAGAGTGACAATTGTCTGCATCTTAACCTAAGGCATAGTTGTAATGGGCTGTTAGACTGGGAGATGTAGGCTAATGACTGAACAGCACTAGAGCAAAACAGCTTGCAGGAACCCATTGATCTGTTTACTCAGGATTGCAGAAAAAGGCAATAGACCTGAGAAAACATGTGACCCCATTTGTGGTACAGCATATGCAAATATGAGCTTTGGAATCAAATTTTTGGTTGATGCACATGGTTTTGTGTCTAATCTCAAATCATGCAAAGCAGTGTGAATCAGTTATATTTTTGGGCATTAGAATAATGCTGTTGCTTAGTTAGAGGATTCAGAGGAAATGGCTTTTGTCATGCGGAGGAGTTCCATAGGATATTCACACAGACACACCTTCACAATGGCCAACACCCAAAAAGCTCTTATTGAGAAACTGTCTCAAAGTTCTTCATAATCCTTGTCTCTACAAACACAGTCCCTCCTAAAAAGCAGCCTAACCAACACACATTATAAGCCTAATGAGTCATCCCAAGAGCAAAATGTATGAAGTTCTTTGTTGGGTCAGAAAGTCAATGAAAACTTGCACTACAAGTATATATCACCGAAAAAACATTCTGTATGCACATGCTGCATAGAGAGAGGGAGATGCAGAATATTTCTCTATTGTCTACTCTTCCTCTATAATCTATATAGCCTGTAATCTACTCGCTCTTCAGAAAGGCAGTATGCCACGTACTTCACTATACCAGTGGGACTGCTGAGGATTTCAGGGCTTGCAGCCTAGCAAATGTGTTTTTGTGTTTTCTTTCTTTCTTTCCCCTGTCTTTTGTGTCTATGCTCTGGGAATTATGAAAGGAACTTCTACATAGCTGGAAAATGTGAACTCTTCAAACCAAGCCAGCATCAAATGTGTAGTTAATCCAAGCTTTCTCTCACAAACTTGTTTTTCCCCCCCTCTATAAAGCATCTCAGACTGTTCCTATAAATGTTTAATGATTTCGATTCTGGCACTGCTTTCCTCAGTGTGGCCGTTATGTTTCCTATTGTGCTACGGCCAGCTACTGGATTCCATGTTCTCACCACACGGTCAATAGCATGTGATTTAAATTGAATTTTAGAGTATTTGACCCTTTCACAGAAGCTATATTTCATTGTGGGAGTTCTCAGAAGTGCAGAAGCCTTTGTCTTTTTTAGTCTGTGTTTTGATTTAATTACGGTTGTCTGTCAACTCTTCACAACTATAAAAGAATCAGAAAAAACCCCAAAGGAATTTTCTAGGTTTAATATAAACTATCAATCAGCTGCACTTACAATGGAAGTAAATAGGGCCAATCTGTAAACTATTTCAGTAGTAAAATATTGTTTCAATAGCTTTTATTTGTAAAGTTAAAAAATTAAAAAATGACTAGCACAACTTTACAACTCTAAGAACACATTTTAACAGAAAAATGAATGTTCAAAGATTGAGGTCGGTAAGAATTTTTCATGTTTTTGACAGTTTTAGTCACTTATGCTTAACAATTTCATTTGATCAAAAATAGAGTAAAAACTGTAATTGTGAAAAATTGTTATGATTTAAAATGTAATTTATTCCTCTGATAGCAAAATTGAATTTTCAGCATCATTACTCCAGTCTTCAGTGTCACATGATCCTTCAGAAACCATTCTAATATAATTTGGTGCTCACGAAACATTTCTTATTATTATCAATGTTGAAAACATTGCTTCATTTTGCTTAAAGTCCCCCTGTGGTGAAAATAAAGTTGTTAATGTTGTTTATATGTCTATGTGGTGTTTTTAATATGCTTTAATACAAACCATGTGCACATTCATAAGTCAACACCATTGCTGAGTATTCTTTCTTTAAAACTGCAGTGATCTAAATACAGTTTCAAAAACGCAGTTTGAAATCGCTGGTGTTTCTGACGTCACAAACTACCTTGTAACCAATCATGTCAATGTCCCGTCGGGCTTTAGCATATCATTATGACCGCTCTGAAGCAAGGGAGTCGTGTAACTTTAGCAACACATTAATAGCTGTTTGATAACGTAGTCAAGAAAAAAGAGATACCATTGTGCAGCGTTTACCTCAATAAGTTGACCAAGTGGATCTCTGAGCCGAGTGGGTGGGGGTGGAGCTAATTTGCATATTCATAGATCCGTGTATACTAAATGAAGCAAGGGTGTAGAGTTACATTCAAGCTATTTTAAGGCATGAATACATTTTTTTTTCACAGGAAAAAAACATTTAAATATGTCATTTTGGTGAACAAAGATGAGTTTTAAGGGATAAAATTATTGACTACAGGGGGACTTTAACATTGTTGTGAAAACGTGCTATATATTTTTTCAGGATTCTTTGAAAAAAGTAGCATTTATTTAAAATCTAATTTTCTTGTAACATTATAAAAGTCTTTACTTTTGATCAATTAAATGCATCCTTTCTGAATACATTTTTTACAGAAAATAATGGAAGAATCAAAGTGTGTTGTGTTAATCAACATTATGCTTCACATACTGTCGACTGATATTAACTTATATTGAACTTGGAATATTATTTTTAAAACACTTGTGAAGGGAAGCCTTCGCATCTAAATGAGGAGTGAAAGCGCAATGTCAGCGAACACCAGTGTTTATTTAACGTTAGACTGTTGTAACCAGGGCTGGGCCTTTTCTTGCCCTTTAATTTATAGAGCTCTGCTTATCAACTCTCGCTTTACTTTTCCACCCACTAATTTACCTAATTTCATGGTGGGATGCTTACCACAGACTCAGGGAGTTTTTTTTCCTGTTCATTGCTTACGGCTGCATTTTACCTGGGAATGATGTTTGTTATGGGGGCTGGAAGGAATACTAAAATATTACTCTGGATAAAAGCACTGCAATTGTGATGTGTTGACTTTTTAAACAGAAAGTAATCTAATGTGTATTTATAGAGAGGAGGTTTGCATTAGTCTCAATCAGGGAGTCTGCAACTACTGCAGGTGGTCTGGCAATTGTTATTATTAGATCTAAGCTTTGTGGAAAAAATGAAAATATGCATTGAATAAAAAAATATGTTCAACCACTTCTACCAATTCACTGTAAACCCTAATGCTCAAAATAATTAATTGGTTTGAGTACGACAAACTTAAATTAAACTAATTAGTTCAGTCAAATTAACTTTTATGAGTATTTAGCACCTTCTTTTTCTTTCGAGTTCACAGAATTTACATATTTTAAGTAAACTGAACAGTTTTATTGTTTTGAGTTTTATGAATTTATGTCTTTTAATTTAGACAAGCTTAAGTTTAAAGTAGGCATGAAATCAAAATAGACAACTCTTATTTTTTTATGGAATATTGTAGTATTTATTATTAATAATTTATCCGTGCACTTCATTATTTTTTTTTAAATTCATGTGCCCTCATTATCTTTAATCAAAAACATTAACCTCCACTCCCCCTCAAAACGACTCATTGTCTCTTCCTGTCACATGCCATGGCGCAAGGGCGGAGCTATCTGGAACTGCCAGCAGATCCAGTGACATAAGGGGAAAATGCTGGTGTACAGTACCCTTAAACATTGAAAGGAACATGATGGAGGACATGCTCAGTCAGTCAGTCAGGCTTTGTGTCCACTGGAGCAGAGCAAGCGACAAGAGCGTTTTTAGATTCATTCCTATGGAAGTTGAGCATCACGCTTAACTTATGCGCGAGCGTGAGGCTCAACTTCCATATGAATGAACCGCGCCAACAGATTAATTTAGTGCCATTGACCGTCCTCGTCATCCTCAATAAATAACGTTCTTACAGTAACGTACGTGAGGGTGCTCGCAGTGAGTCCTGTAGAAATCCCCCACTGACTGCAAACGGGTATTCAGATCTGCCTCCATTTTGTTAGCAGCGCCCAACTTCCAACGATCCAATCAATTCCCGAAGGACGAAATCAAGTCCCGCCCTCTCATTTCAGATGCCGTTTCACTCGGATAGATGTCACAGTAGAGAAGAAAAGACAATCGCAACTTCCGCTTCATGCTGACTTTAATTGAAACTGGGCTGGGATTTATGTTTCCCAGCATGCTTTGCCCATGGTACTTGAAAGGGAGATTATAAATAAAAAGATTATATATAATCTTAAATATAAATACGCAAAAATATGACTAAAATAATTTTAATGGCTTAAAATTTATCATAATATACAAAATGTGTACTTTTGTATATTATGTAACAGGGGTCTCTGGCTGTCCAACAAAGGGGTCGTTGGTCTCAGAAGGTTGAAGACCCCTGGTCTAAATGATTTAAACATATACAACAAAGGGATGCTGCTTTTGCAATTAAGTATGAGAAAATAAGAAAACATGTTGGGCACGAGTCAGGCCTTGCCAGCACTGTTGCCACCAACAGCCAGACCAGACTCCAGCAGTATAATTACTCTAATTGTCTCAGCAATAAATCTGAAGCCAGACATGAAAGAATTCAGGGAACATCTTTAATTATACTCAGTGGGGACCAAATAAGCACTTAGCAACTGAAAGATGTTTTATATAGAATTTATCTGGGGAGCATTTGATTTTAAAATATTCGGAGGAACGCTTAAAAAATGGTGTGTCTTCAGTTTGTTGATGTGCCAAAGCTTAAGCCTCACTTCACTTCAGAAGACCTGTTAAAACGGTGAAAACAAGGAGACTTGCTCTCATGTCTTAATCATTTCCAGGCACAGGAAAGCTGATTGATTTTGCATTAGAGGCACTTCAAGTGCAGTATGTTGTTGTCATCAAGAATTTCAGCGCGCAACAGGTCAAACAGTAATTAAGTCGGGCGTCAGGAAACTGATCTTGAAGCTTCCTTGGCGGGACAAAAGAGCGTCTTTGGTGCAGGTGCAGTGGGCTGCTATTGTCTGTCGTCTGATTGCTCCCCCCTCAGGGCCTGGGGAATCAGGAGGTGGGGTGAGTCTGAGGAGTGGGTATGGGAAATGCACGCCTATGGGAAATGCACACTATAGCAGAAAAAGAAGACAGCAGGAGACAGAAGGGGTGAAGACTTGAGTTCAAAACCTAGTGAGCTGCCTTGCTGTCTACATTGGCAGCTGCCTAAGTTAACTGAAATTGAACCTCATAAGTGACTAATTTAGAATGCTTTACTTAAGGTGCTGTCACATTAGCAGCGTTTCTGTGAAATTTCATGGGCAAAAAAGTTTCATTGTCTATTGTCAATATAGTGTAGTGTATTTCAAAATCTGCCTGTGGAAAACTTTCGCTCTCACACGAATTCCTGATCTCATGGATTCTTATTGTAATGCCTGGATTTCATCTGCAAAAATTAACTGAACAACAGTAAATGTGACACACATTACTACCACTCAAAAGTTTGGGGTTGGTAAGATTTTTTTATGCTGCATTTATTTGATCAAAAATACAGG
This sequence comes from Anabarilius grahami, assembly GCA_003731715.1. Taxonomy (NCBI): domain Eukaryota; kingdom Metazoa; phylum Chordata; class Actinopteri; order Cypriniformes; family Xenocyprididae; genus Anabarilius; species Anabarilius grahami. The sequence goes on from RJVU01030023.1 coordinate 1,647,783, forward strand.
AAAATATAATAATAGTGAAATATTATTTCAATTTAAAATGAATACTTTCTATTTTAATATATTTTAAACTATTCCTGTGATGGCAAAGCTGAATTTTCAGCATCATTACTCCAGTCTTTAGTGTCACATGATCCTTCAGAAATCATTCTAATATGCTGATTTGGTGCTCAAGAAAACATTCCATGTTGAAAACAGTTGTGCTGCTTAATATTTTTGTGGAAACTGTGATATTTTCAAGATACTAGAAAGTTCAAACGAGCTGCATTTATTTATATATATATATATATACACGCTATATTGCCAAAAGTTTTGGGATACCTGCCTTTACATGCACATGAACTTTAATGACATCCCATTCTTAATCTGTAGGGTTTAATATGGATTTGGCCCACCGTTTGCAGCTATAACAGCTTCAACTCTTCTGGGAAGGCTTTCCACAAGGTTTAGGAGTGTGTTTATGGGAATTTTTGACCATTCTTAACCCTCATGTGGTGTTCAAAACCCTATAACACTCGTGTTGTTCCCGGTCAAAAATGACCGGCCCATAAAAAAAAGCTTATAAATCACTCATTATACCATATTTTCACCCAATCTTGGATTCAATCTTTTTGTCAACATGTTCTCTTTCAATTAGGACTGGTTTTATATTTTGATTTTCATCTGAATAATCATAGGCCTCATTTGTTTGAGAGTAGGCATTTCATTTTTTGAGTAATTTTTTTTAAATTTTTGAATAATTTTGGAAATATTAAATAAAATCTGAAGAAAATTGGTATTGTTGATCACACTAGTCAACTTAAAATTTTCACCAGAAATTTTGTTTTTAAAAACTTTTATTTTGTATAAAATGATACATTGTCACACTTGTGGTGTTCCCGGTCAAAAATGACCGGCCCATAAAAAAAAGNGTGCTTTACACCACTGCATCCAATGCTTTGCATTGCACTTGGTGATGTAAGGCTTGGATGCAGCTGCTCGGCCATGGAAACCCATTCCATGAAGCTCTAGACGCACTGTTCTTGAGCTAATCTGAAGGCCACACAAAGTTTGGAGTCTGTAGTTATTGACTCTGCAGAAAGTTGGCGACTTCTGTGCACTGTGCGCCTCAGCATGCGCTTACCCCGCTCTGTGATTTTACGTGGCCTACCACTTCGTGGCTGAGTTGCTGTTGTTCCCAATTGCTTCCACTTTGTTATGATACCACTAACAGTTGACCATGGAATATTTAGTAGTGAGGAAATTTCATGAATGGACTTATTGCACAGGTGGCAACCTATCACTGTACCACACTTGAATTCACTGAGCTCCTGAGAGCGACCCATTCTTTCACAAATGTTTGTAGAAGCAGTCTGCATGCCTAGGTGCTTGATTTTATACACCTGTGGCCATGGAAGTGACTGGAACACCTGTATTCAATGATTTGGAGGGGTGTTCCAATACTTTTGGCAATATAGTGTATATATATATATATATATATATATTATAAATGTCTTTACTTTCACTTTTGCATCCTTGCTGAATAAAAGTATCAGTTTCTTTAAAAAAAAACTTACTGACCCTAAATTTTTAAACAGTAATGTCAACTAGGCGAGTCCCATTTCTCAAAAGGTGCAGCTTTCTGTACATAGCGGATGGAGGGTGGTTAAACATGCAAAATATTTATTGATATGTTTCAGTATTTAGGGGAAAAAAGGAGTATTTTTAATCTACATTTTCTTTTGCTTTGTTCACCATCTTGGATCCTGTTTGGAGCACAGCTATGATGCCTTAAATTTCTGCCACTGTAGGCACCTTGCTAGGTTTAGGAGCATAACAAAAGATGACACGTAATAGTGTGATTATGTTATATTGAAAGCAAAGAAGTTTTCTTGTCATAAACAGTACAAGGCCTCTTGTATGAGTCTTTCTCAGCAGTGACATTTTTACCACTGCTGTCGGAGCACCAAGGACAGGAAACAACAGAACACCCTTCTGCAGGCAGATGTTTGTTCCATTCTCAGCGTGGCCTCAGTTAATCCCTTTGGGCAAAGTAGCCAAGCTGTTTACAAGGAAAATAGAGACCAGCATCCCAGCAAAAGAGGAAATGCCTTTTACTCGCAGTCGCTCTTCTGAATTATCTGTGCAGCTGCAGCTGAGGTTGACACCATCCTGACCTGAGAAAACTCTTGAAATGTCGATAAATGTCAAGTGCTTGATCTGAAGACAGTTGACAGGCTATTATAGAAGGAAAAAGCATTTTAACATCCTGCTGATTCCCTTTTGTTTTATCGCCGCCATATTTCTGTTTCTGAATGTGGACGGCAGTTTTGCCATCCTTAGAGCAGCAATCACTAAATGCTTTGTATGTAAGCAGTATGTGAGTATGCTTGTATGGCTTGCAGACATTAAGTTTCTGTGATGCATTAAAGGGGTGGTTGATTATGATTTCACTTTTTGTAACTTTAGTTAGTGTGTAATGTTGCTGTTAGAGCATAAACAACATCTGCAAAGTTACGACGCTCAAAGTTCAATGCAAGGGGAGATATTTTCTTTTAAAGATTTCTTTGTTTAAGGACTACAACAAACGGCTGGTAGGGACTACAGTGAGCTTCTTTCCAGGTTAGTGACATCACTAACACTAAAATTTACATAAACCCTGCTCCCGAGAACACGCAACAAAGGGAGTGAGGCCATGTTGGGCTGCTTTAGAGAAGAGGAAAAGTTGTTGTAGTAGAGTGTTGTCATTTTATACCGGACTGCTTCACAAATGAGGGTCAATTCAACGCTGGATTTGCACAAAAGATTAACATGACAGCACATGCTAGTCAATGAGTTGAATCAACTCCACAGCAGCTATATAATTAATTGAAGTGACATGTGGCCAAGTATGGTGACCCATACTCGGAATTTGTGCTCTGCATTTAACCCATCCAAGTGCACACACACAGCAGTGAACACACACACCGTGAACACACACCCGGAGCAGTGGGCAGCCATTGTTGCGGCGCCCGTGGAGCAGTTGGGGGTACGGTGCCTTGCTCAAGGGTCTCACCTCAGTCGTGGTATTGAGGGTGGGGAGAGCGCTGAACATTCACTCCCCTCACCGACAATCCCTGCCGGACCTGAGACTCGAACCCATGACCTTTGGGTTACAAGTCCGACTCTCTATCCATTAGGCCACGAGTGCCCCAAATTGTATTGGGCAGCAGCAAAGGTCGAGGTCTCCTCGTCGGGGAATCGAACCCCGGTCTTCCACGTGACAGGCGGAGATACTGTCCACTATACTAACGAGGAGCTGCAATAAGCTCCTCGTGGAGCTTATTGCAGGATAAATGTATCCACTAACCATTCAGAAATGTCCAGATGCATTCTATAATTTGTAACTTCTTCCTGAGTCTCTCCATCAGTGTCCGACTTTTGAACATTGTAAGGCTGAACACCGTTACTGACAATCGTCATTTTGGCTGTGTGAGATTCTCCAGCATTGTTGTTGTTGAGCAACCGAAGTGCTAGCTGTTCCTCTTCTGGAAAGTGGCTGGGAGCGGCAGCTCATTTGCATTTAAAGGGACAGACACAATAATGGCGTTTTTTCGCTCACACCTAAATAGTCGCAAATTTGACAAGCTATAATAAATAATCTGTGGGGTATTTTGAGCTGAAACTTTCTAGATACATTCTAGGGACACCAGAGACTTATATTACATCTTGTACAAGGGGCATAATAGGTCCCTTTAAGTATTGTTTATGTGAATTCTGTAAAATAAGTGAAGGTAAAGTAACATAGACAAAAATAAAATGTTAAAGGCCTCCCTATTTATTTCGGCTTCTTCAGGAAGAGACCAAAAACTTAATTTGTTTAATAGATAATGTCTTAGAGAGGCCTTAGTAATAATAGGTTGTTAATGATAAACAAATCAGTAATCATGACACAACATTCTAAAAACGCGACACTCAAGTTAAAAGAAGTTCAACTTTCACTCTCCTGTGTCTTATGTTTTTAACAGCAAAAACGCTCTCTGTGTGAACTGGCCCTTACATATATTTTTTGGATAAAGAAAACATTTGCCAACAACAATATATTTCATAAAAATATATTGATTAAAAATTTTTTTAAAATTATTTTGTTGTTGAGTCCTAATTCCCAGCGAGAGGTCTGGTGTATGTATTTTCATGTTCCGTATCTGGTGCCAAATCTTTCTCTTAACAGCATCCCTCTATTCTCCACAGCCGTTCTCTCTTCCTGCCCAGAGGGATATCACTGCCTTCAGAATGACCATCCCCTCCGGAGAGGTTTTTTCTTCTTTTTCTCTCCCGTGTCCCACTTGTCCGCTTCTGTCTCAATCTTTCTCGCTGTCTTTCTGCCCTCATGCTGCGCTCTGGCCTCGGATCCTGTCCATTAAGCTGTTTCCAGCAGCTCTGTAATATGAAGGAATGGAGTGCCCTCGGCACCCTGACATTCTGGCTGTGTCATCATTAACCTGCCCGTCTGTGTATCTGCCCTCCGCGGGGCTTGTGTTTGCTGCATGGCTGAGGCGGGCGCTGGAATGGCACAAATTATGTGCTTTTTATTAGACGTTGGGGTTATCCTATTAAGGGGAAGGTAGAGTGGGGTGGATATGATATTCAGTGTAAAGCACTAAAAAGCTCTCTGAATGCCGTCTAGAGATAATCCCTACCTTCACAACACAGACGTGCACTTTTCTAAGCCATTTTCCCATGCGCTTATACACATGGATTCAGGAGCACTCCTAAACTGCTCCCTGAATGCACTGGTGAAAATGAGAATAATTATTGCTATTAAATCAGCTAAACATTTTTTGAGATTTTGTCAGCTGACATATTTTAATAATGATCCAATACTTGGATTATTAGTTCCCCCTTAAAAAAAAAAAAGCCAATAAGATTAAGTTATGTCACAACTGTGAAAATGATTTGCTACTTGCTGGCCAATTTTTTATTTTATATTATTTTATTTATTTTTTTATTTTTTATTTTATTTTAAAGTGCCCCCATTATGCATTTTTGAGTACTACCTTTCATGCAGTGTGTAATAGCTGTTTGTGAATGTAAAAAGATCAAACGTTTTAAAGATCAAATTGCACGACTAATAGTTATTGTCTCCTAAAAGAAAGAATTGATTTTGAACTGCCAAAATCAGTCGTCAGCAATTCCAGTCACATTTCCTGTTAAAAACCCATGTAACAATGTAACAAATTTGCGTAATGCCAGCCTATGGTCTACATTGGCTGCTCGCCAACAACTTCTATTTTGACCTGCCCTCAAACACTGTAGTTATAGCTTAGGCCTGGAAGAGTTTGGTTCATGTTGTCGACATGTTGAGAAGATGCTGTTTTCAGTGCTGCAAATCCACTTTGCATGCACTTCAAAAGGACGAGGACTCACGCTAGAATTGATACGGAAAAATACGGCGCCATCATTACTGTTCGTATCACTGTGTTTACAAGCGCTAAGGAAGCCTCTGGAACTGAAATTCAGATATAGTAATGGGCGTTTCATTTCCGACACGCGCTGTAACCGGTAGACTAATCACAACAGACTGGGCCATCTGACCAATCAGAGCAGAGTAGACTCGGAAAGGAGGGGTTTAGAGAGACTAAATCTTCGAACAAACCATTTTTAGACTCTTTTAGAAATGGGGTAATGTGAAATGAATATTATGAGAAAATTAAAGTGTTTTTGACCTTGGATGCATTTAAATCTTTTGTAGGAGACCTCCAAAACAAAATTAGGAACCTTTAAAATAGCATAATAAGGGCACTTTAAGATCATTTGCTGGTTTTGTTTTGTTTTGTTTTCAAGACTTGACAGATGAATGGAGAGACCAAAAAAAAAAACATTATTATTAGATTGCGCAGGTTATTGGAAGACCCAGTCATACTTCTATAACTGTGTTAAACAGAGCTAAGAGTAGCTGAAAACACAATCAAAATATCCTCAATGTTAAATAAATAAACAGTGTTGAGATTGTGTACTTATTTGTTGGACATTTCCAGAGCTTTCTGCAGAGTTCTGCAGGCTCAGATTCTGTGTGGGCCTAGTTATCGTAAAATGTTTAGTTGACTCATCCTGTGCTGTAAATAATCGACCTTTAAATGCACACATACACACAACACACACACAGCAGCTTATGACCATTAGGCTGTTGGAATGCTAGACATTCCTGGTAATGCCCCTTAAGTGAGGAGGGGGAATATGGGATATAAATTATGTAAAGCCTTCTCCCGAGATGCTCTGTCATATCCCGCTGTTTTGCTTTTGACTGTGTTGCAGAAGATAACACCTAATGCTGCGGACTGATATTCGCCTCAGTAAAAAGGCTTTTCCCAGAGTTCCCTCCCTCCTACTGTAAGACAAAGGCTGATGTGGTAGCTTGTTTTTAACAAAGCAAACGTCCCCTTGTAAAGTGAAGAGTTGGTCATCCCCTGAGCAGTTATTCTGCTGTTCCCCGGGTTAGCATTAGCATTGTTTTCCTGTGGTTGAAGAATTGCCTTTGTGTTCTCAGCTGCAGGCTTTAGTCTGAGGAGAGACAATTAAGGTGTGCGACGTGCATTGAGAGCCAAATCCAAAATGGAGGACTCAGCCTGACTAATTAGTGCTAATTGCTGTATAGGCAAAGCAATTTGCTTGTTTTCTCCTCTGTACTGTAAGTCATACATCTAAAGACACGACTTTCCTTTCAGAGCTTTGAAGTGTACCAGGAGCATGCTAACATGTGTAATTGTTTTAGAGGCGGCAGTGATTAATGGGCTTTTTGAAAAGGTGTTGTATTGTCTGATCCTTACATTTGTGTTTTTAAAGCTTTTTTACCTGAAATTTTAAATACAGCATGTAATTGCACATTTTCTTTCCGGTGTTGTTTTTCGAATTGAAAGAAGAACATGGAGTCGGACTAATAAAGTGCTCATCCTCCTTTAAAAAAAAATAGCCAATAAGATTAAGTTATGTCACAACCATGAAAGATTATTTGCTACTTGCTGGTCATTTATTTTATTTGATAAAAAGATCATCATTTGCTGTTTTTTTTTTGTTTGTTTGTTTCTTGTTCTGTATGTATAGTATTACAGCCATCTAATGTTGAGGTTAGGCGTGCTTCTATGATTGTCGTTCTATACAGTTTCAATAAAGAGAATAAAAATAACTGGTCTTTGCATGAGCAGGGGCATTTATTTATTTTTTGACAAATTTTAGGAGAACACTAGCATATAGATGACCTCAAAGCTAAAATCTAAATGTAAAGCCATAAAAACTCAAATTTTTTATTTCATGGAGCCTGTAAAACTGTTTAGAGAAACTTTAGATCGAGCTGTAAAAGCCTGTAATGGATGCCGCTACTATTAAAACACAAGAAAATAAAGAGCATGGATTTATACAAGGTTGAACTCCAGATACTGAAGTCAATGGTTAAAATGCCTTGAAAAATGTTAAGGAGAAGAAAATTATATTTTTATTGAGATCTTTGTTTGATGGGAATCACAATAACCTCATTATACTTGTTTTCAGCAGAAAGCAAAATCTCGGATGATGCATTTAACATTGACCTCGTCAGTGCTTTGTTCTATTTTTATAAGCAATGAAAAGGACATGTTTGCCTAGAAAAGCATAGCTAAGCACCGAAATCAATGAAAAATACTCACCGATCCCATGGGTCACTTGTAATAATGAATGATAATGGCAGATGCTTTCTTGCTGCTGAAAAGCAGTGGCCGAGATGGAGCAGTCAATTCCAATTACATGGAGGTGCTTGGAACTCCAGTGTTGCACAAACTTGACATGACCCATAAGCAGAGTTAGAAATTAAAAGGGGCTTGGGGCAAAATGCCACCAAAATGTCCCTATTAAGGGTGTAAGAAAATATCGATACACGTGAATAGCGCAACATTATGTTTGGCGATGCTGTATCGATTCTCAAAAACACTGTATTGATATTTATTTATTTGTTTACATCCAAGATTCGCGTCAGTGGCGTTGTGTTCGATTTAAAGCTGACCACCAGATGGCAGTGTTATCTCAGAATGTAAACTGTGACGCAGAGAAGCGCACAGAAGTTCATTAGCAAACCTAGCTCACAAGACGATAGACCAGCTCCCGCCGCGGTGTACAGAGCTGAAGTGTGGACTCATTTTGGCTTCCACTATAAAGAAACCACTAAGGAGATTGACAAGAGTCATGTTATTTGTAACATAAGCCATTCTAAAATCCAATACTCTGGAAAAACATTGAATCTGAGAGCTCACTTAAAGGCCCACTGAAGTGCCTTGAAACACGCAGCATTATTCATTGTGTCGACGTAATTTCCACTGAAACAGGACGGCAGGGCGGAACATATCGAACAGCTGTAAAATAGCCAATAGCATTTTGTTTATATCACAGCTCGGCCAGAGCTGTTGAGCTTGGTAAAACCGCGTTTTCCTCCTAATCTATAACCGTTTCTCCTCCTAATCTCCTTCATATCGCTTTAAAATATAGCATTCTGTGCAGAATTCACATGGGTCTGATTTCTGGTCTGCGCCGACTGCGCCTTGTCTCTGGACCAGAGCAGACTGCGCACTGCGGCTTTTTGCGTGACACTAACGTAAAACCAGACTTTATTCGCCTGCATGGAAAGCATATTTACTCTGTCTTAGTCGTTCCCTATCCCCTATATAGTGCACTATGTGCCATTCACCATGTATAAAATAGTAAATGTGTGAACAAGTGAAAGTATAGATTGTTGTCATTTAGATCTGTTCACATTGCAAACAAGAGTTCTTATACACATTTTTTTTTGCAGCATTTAGCATAACCAATCACATGTATTTCTGTTGAGCGTATGAATGTAATGGCCAATCAGAGGCGTTTAGTTTAGACACCAGTGATAAAGAGTTTTGTTTACATTCATTTTTCAGTATAGACAACTTCAGTGATTATAATGGAAGTTTTTGAAAGAGTGCATAACTCATGCTGGACTGAAGTCATGGACCCCCAGTGATCGGCAATGTTCTTTGTATGCTTTCTGCATATAATTTATTCCCAGTTCCAATAACCGTTTTGTTCTTCATACTTCTAAGACAATCAATGTCAAATCTTGATTTAGAAAAGCAAATAAACTAATTCATAAAAAACATTAATAATCATTATTACAATATCACACAATAATCAACAAAATAATAATTTCTCATATTGCAGTTCTGCCCTGTTATTAATTCCAGTTTTTTTAAATGTTATAATTTATGTATTTTATGTAGGCTATTTGCATAAAATTTTCATGTAAATACATGCAAATAAACATGCCATGTGAGATGCAGTTTCTGTTCCACCTTTGCACTGTACTGATGACTTTTGTTGGTGTTGATAAAATTGCATTGAACAGTCTGTAGTATTCTTATTGAAGTAATTAGTTACATTAAAGTATTTGATGTAAAAGTCCACATAGATACATTTAATAAGGTAATCATAAAAATTGCCCCCAGAAAGCAATACTGCCCCTCAATGGAAAAGTTCATTTCTGACCATGCTCATAATTAAATACTAATTTCAGCATGAATTTGGTTCCTTGCAGGGCAGAGGTCCTCTGTTTTAACCAACTAAACACTACAGGTGAAAACAGTGGTATCGCATCATTGCGTGTTTTACACTGCATGTTTTAATTTAACAAAAAGTCTTGAAATAATTAATTACTGACAAGCGGATGTTTGATGTTTAAACTTTATTGGTCATTTTGACAGATGTATTGGCAGTGTGATTCATCGATTTGAATCTCTTGTTGCCACCTGGTTTATGACTGTTATTCTTGGTTAGCGTTCACTGTCACGTTTGATTTTAGGTCATGTGTCCCATCTCACCATTTCATCATTAACCCACCCTGAGGATTTTTAGGACCGAGCAGAAAGTGATAAAGCTTGGTAATAGAGAGTGACAGGGTCACAGCCTTGATCATGGATACATGGCTCTATTTCACAGTGCACGCTACCAGAATTCACCCCTTACATCAGAGGCACCTGGGGGCGGCATTTATGGCCACGTTTATGTTCGAATGACCAAAATAAAACGAATAAAGGAGTGAGGGTTTTGATTCAATGAGGTCGGCCAGCCAATGAGAGAGGGACTCCCGTCAGCGAGAGAGGACACGAGCAGACCTGCAGGGCAGAGATAGGAGCCATTTGTCTCTGGATGTTAGGCCTGTGTGGATCATGGAATTTCAGTAGGCTGTCTCTCAAGGATGATACTAGGCCGTGTGTGAAATAGGAAATCGTATTTTTAAGCCCATTTTAAATCAAAGGCTTTAATTAACTTGGACATCTTAAATTTGAGAAATTAAATACAAGGAAGATTGGAACATTTCTAAGAGTTTCTGAGACCTCCAGTAAGACTTTCAGTAATTTCAGAGGTTTGTGATCCAGTGAGGGTCAATGTGTATTGCTGCAAATGCTGTTTTTCTCTGCTCGCTTCACCACTCGTGCTTCCCCTCAGCAACTTCCTCATTAGTCCAAGTTTGGTATCGTTTTAAAGCGCAGCATTCCAATTTTGTGAACATTCATAGGGAATTGTTGATGGCATGAGTCTGAACCAATGTAATGTGATTTTCAAACTCATGCTGATGTAAACAAATCGATCCTATTTGCGCTGACTGACAGATCTGAAGCGTGCGCACAAAGACGCCTCAGACAGCGCGCGATCCTGATATACACATATAAACAGAATTACAGTACAATACTGAAAAAAAAGTTGGTTTGAAAAATATTTGGTTTGACGAAGTTGTCATGATTGAACACAGGAAGCAGATGCAAGTAACGCCGTTTATTAAACACAAGCAGTAACTGAAGAACAAACAATGGATGATGCAGACTTCGGTAGGCGCAGGGACTGGGATGATCGGTGGGTGTCGTGAGGTGGTGACGTGAAGAGTGGTGATGAGATGACTCCAGGATCCAGACGAGCAACAAGACACGATGACGAACAACTGGGAACTGGTGACGAATAACTGGAACTCCGAACAGGAACAGACAAGACAACCACGACAAACTCCAAGTAACGATCTGACAAAGGGAATGAGAATGAGGTGAGTATTTAAGGAGGTGAGTGAATGAGCAGCAGGTGGGGACGGTGATGAATGGCAGCTGGATCCCTTGATGATCCATGTGGCCTGGACACACCCACAAACACTCGCGCACATACATACACAAACACACCCACTGCTGTCACAACACAGAGCACGCGACAAGAAGGAAACAATGCATCTGTGAACCGTGACAGTACCCCTCCTCCTAGGAACGCCTCCTGGCGTTCCCCGACTCCCTTACCTGTCGATTGTAATCATCGATAAGGGTGTGGTCCAGAATGTCTCTGGCAGGAACCCAACTCCTCTCCTCCGGACCGTAACCTTCCCAGTCCACCAAGTACTGAAATCCGCGTCCCCTCCGCCTAGAGTCCAGAATACGATTTACAGAATAAGATGGTTCCCCATCTACGAGACGCGGCGGTGGGGGAACCGGGGCTGGCGGATTAATCTTAGAATGAAAAACAGGTTTAATCTTGGAAACATGGAAGACGGAATGAACCCTCCTGTACACTGGAGGGNACTGCTGTCACAACACAGAGCACGCGACAAGAAGGAAACAATGCATCTGTGAACCGTGACAGAAGTGTGTGCCAAATTAGATGCTATTAACAGGGATTTTGAGGTATGGTTGCTAGATTTTGTTTTGGAACCTTCAGAAAACTTTAACTCGATTTTTCTCAGAATTGACTTTGCTGACTTTATTGACTTTAAACGGATGTAGCTCAGCTATTTGTTCTCTGATTCCAACAAATCATGCATCTTATTTTGCCAGCACGGTCACATATATATATATATATATACTATAACCAAGAACTTAATGCATTAAAAATGCATATTATTATTTTTATTTAAAATTAACATTTTTATTTAAAAGCTACAGTCCATAGGTTTTGCCTCTTTGACACCATCTCTGTTTGAAACCTGCATCTTTATGTGGGTTGTGCATTGGCACGACTCCTCAGCGTAGATGAATCTAATGTTTTGAGGAGTGTGAGCTGTCACCACACCGGTGTGGATACTGTACTTTGGAATCACAGATTGTAGTCTTGAAGTATTACCAGAGTAAGAATTTTCACCGGAAAATGTCATCTGAACAAGTAAGTAACATGTCTGCCACTTTTGTTCTGACCAACTGAGGGGAAAAAAAGCATTACAATAAATCGGCTGTCAATGGTGATTAAATTTAATGATCGCTTAGCTCGGATCACGTCAAACTGTGCAAATTATTATTATTGTTATACTTTGTTCTCAAATTGTTAATGTTAACAACATCAGCATTGCAAGACTATGTGTTTTTAGTATGTATTAGCGTTACTTGTAGATTTCAATTTCTGTGCAGTCTTATCTCTAACGTTAATTTGTTATACCATACAATCCGCCATCCAAATGATTAGTTTAATTATTGCAGCTGCTGTGAGAAAAGGCTATAAATGATCCGCCTCACATGCCATAGCCTACTAGCTAGGACTCGTTCTTTATGTATTCAGACGTGATGCAATGACACAAAGGCGAACGCGGCTGCATGCTCATATTTCCTGCGAAAACCCATCAGTACCACCCGAATTATAAAACATTATTACAAGCTTATCATTGTGAATTGGGCTAAGGTAAGGAGATAGTTTTGAACACTGGCTGGTTATGTACTTTCTCAGAAAAAAGTTACGGAAAGTTACTTTTTTTATTTACTTTGTTTTATTTTATTTTATTATTTTATTTTATTTTTTATTATTTTAATAAGTTTTTAAACATGCATTTAGTTCTCGGTTATAGTGAATAATTTTTTACTTGTATCTTGGTATTCTTTTTTTATTTTATTTGACATGAATTTAGGTTTTCTTTAGGGATGCACCGATCCGCCTTTTTCACTTCCGATACCGATTCCGATACCTGGGATTCAGTATCGGCCGATACCGATCCGATATTCAAGTAATAATAAAAAATATACTGTATGCCTCACTGTGTGGAAGAAACTGGGATCATTCTTTTGTGCAAGGCATCAGGCTTGACTTAAACATTACTTTCCTAACTTTGTAAAACAAAATAACAAACAGACACAAATGTAGCGAGTTATTTATTAAATAATTGTGCATCAGTGCAACAACTGTAAATAAACCAATAGTTTTACTAGCTTGGTAGACATTCAAAATAAACAGGAGTCCAGCTGATTCCTTAATCCATGACTCAAGACTTGTTTTTCATGAAAGTTTGAGTCATACATGACATAAACTAAATATATTTATATATAAATATAGGCTATACTATAAAACGAAAAGACATTTCTTTTAAATTTATTGCGGAGTTTTTTTTTTTTAATGAGGCAGCAACATATGATAGATAGGACAGAACAAAAAATGCTATTAACAATCTTTCATTGCGCAAAAGTATTATAATATGAACGACTACCATACAGAGCGGCACAAAGCGCATCCCGTGTGCAGAATGATGCGCTTGAAGCATCATGGAGTCACAGCGCGCAGCGGCAGCGCTCCGCATTGAAAAGTTCAAAGCACAAAGTGAATTTATATGGATGAGTATTGTATTACCGGCATCTTTGTCTACAGATGAAGTATAATAATAGAAACATTGAATCATCTTGGAGAGAGTTTTATTGTGTTGACTGTCGTTAATTTAACGACTTAAATGTTTATCTGTACCTCAAATTAAACTATGAAATGGCTTCAGAACACTTGGAATATAGTGCACGGAAACTTTATGGTGCTTTTTAATGTTTTTGTGCCTTTTGTGGAACTTAACAATAACACAGAATACACGGCACGCGAAATATCGGATTTGGATCGGTCCCATCCAGCCGATACCCGATCCGGCAAAAATGGCAGTATCGGAGCCGATACCCAATCTGAGTATCGGATCGGTGCATCCCTAGTTTTCTTTGACTATTTATAGTGACCCATGAAATTGTCATATGAAAGTCTTAGTGCAGTCAAATGGAACAATATATATCACAATGCATCAGAATACTTGTTGCATCTCAAAACATCACTAATCATCTGAAAGCCCATATCAAACCACAACAAGGCTGAGAGCGCACCATCCACACACTGCACACTTTAACCTGACACTTGTCAGGGAGGAGATGTGCTGAGGATGTGTGTGTGTGTGTGTGTGTGTGTATGTGGGGGGTGTTATCCCAGACGTGCTATCATACAGGGAAGCCTGTCAGCCTGGGCCAGTAAATCTGTCAGAGATTATGTGCAGATGATGGATTCCTCTTTATGGCCTGTTGATCTGGCTGGAATATTTACACGATGCCATTACAGGGATGATGCGCATGAGAGGCTGATGCTGTGGTCTCGCTTATTTAGGCCTGCCTGTCTGTCAGCTTAGTGTGTGCTCTCTCTTTTATTTTTCTCACTTTCTCTCTCTTCATCAACCCCCCAGCTCTTTGACTCCTCCATTTGTGTGTGTGTGCTGTTTCCTGTGAGCGCCTGGGTTTTCTTTGCAGTCAAGATCTGTTAGTCCATTGTCATCTCAGAAGTCTCATGTTCAGTGATTGTGAGAGCACTCAATGCTTATCTCAGAAACACAATACATGTGCAAAGGATCTTTCATTATTTTCAGCCTAGCCAAGTTTCTCATAGCAAATTTTTTGCTCTGTACAAAAAGCAGCCTGTTCCTGAGGGATGTTTTTTTTTTCTTGCGAGTTGTAGTCTCGTATTCACGTCAAGCCATTTTTCACATTTGTGCTGGACTTAAGGAAAACAGCTGGGTCATGGAGCTCCATCTCATACCCTGGAGCACAGCTGTGAAAGTGTGAAAAGAGAGAGAGAGGTGAAATACAAACATTACACTTGATATTAAAGGTGATGTATTTTTTTTTCTCTTAAAAGCTGTAAAGCCTGACATATATAATAATAATAGTCAGAAAAATCAAATTTTTGAAATTGAACAGTTTATTGAACCTTTAGACAAAATATTTTAAAACATCTCTAAAAAAAAGTTTGCATATGTATTTTGTTATATATCACATTTGATACATCATGATTTTTTGGCTCATACATCATGATATATTGAAAATATGGAGCTCACACTCAAGGAGTGTGAAAAACAGCTCAGTTTATTCAGAGACCTAAATTGAGCAAAAATCTGCAATTTTGTAACGGTTACGCAATGAGAAACGTTCGGCACGACAGTGGAAAAGCGACTATTGTTTATAGCTTATGTGGACTGAAAGAATGGTAGATAGATTAATAAATTAGTTTTTGCGGACCAGGATGAAAGAACACTGCATTACCCAGAAGGCATCACCTATGTTGAATTTCTTTACCATCAGTAAATTCCTCTTCCTTCCATTCCAATTCAAATTCCCAATCAGCTTCTTGAAATTCACACACAGGGAGGAACCAGATCTTAAATTTTTCGTAATTTTGCCTGATTCTACTAGCCTTGATGAATAGATTGCAAAAATAATGACTGCTTTCAAACATGTGTCACAAACACTCCCTGAAACCTCATCCATTATTTTTGCAATCTCATTCATGCCAAAATCTGAGCTGCATGAATGAACAAAAATACATGTGGGAGTGACATGTAAGGTGAGTAAATGATGACAAAACATTCATTTTTGGGTGAACTGGCCCTTAACGCTCACATTCAAGCACATTAAATTCACAAAGCCTATATACCAAAAATATATGCTGGCCTTGTGCGTAAGAAAACATAGGGATGCACATGAATAAACCTGTCAGAGCTTTAAAATAAAACAGAGATGCAAAAGCAGCGTCCAGAGGCAGAAAAAAAAAAAGTTTCTCTGTGGAATTTTTACAGCTGGTCTGAATATCCCCTCACATAAAGCAAGCTCAAGGCCGACATCAGTCTACTCTCTCATGCTCATCAACAACTCTACCGCCCCTGTCAGATGCAACACTAAATACCAGACATCCCCGCTGACCTGCACTTCTAGGCCAGAGAGGAGGAATGATTTGGCCTTAGTCCAAACTCAGGAGAGGTCGCCCTTCAGAGATGGAAAAGCATTAACCACTTACATTTGCAAACAAAGAAAAATTACACCGCTGTTTGCATTGACAAATTTCTAGAAACAGACATGGCTTTTTCTGTTGCATGTCACTGGTGCAGAAAAAGGTAGGAAAGAGGCTTGGTTAAATATATATCAGCGTTTTTGCACTTTTTTTTATTTTTTTTAAAGCTCTAATGTTATTATGCAGTGCTGTGAGAAATAGTGACTTCTGAAGTTTGTAATGTGAGCCATCTCTTGACATTACCTGTTACCTGTTATCACAAACAAGCCACAGAATGCAGCTTTATTCTTGTCCCGGTGCCTCCTCCTCTAATATTTGCTCCCAACGCCATGACATTCGCTCCAAAGGTCATTTCTGCATGCTACTGCAGTTTAAACAATGCTCCGTTTGATCATCATTCACAGTCAAAAAGTCACAGCCTGGCTCTTGTGGAAAACAGCTTGGGAAGTGACCAAATTTAGTACTCACACCAACAGCTTTTCTTTTAAGTGAAAGTTCACCCAGAAATGATAATTTTGTTATCATTTACTCACCCTCATGTTGTTCCAAACCAGTATGGCTTTTTTCTTCCGTGGAACACAAAAGAAGATATTTTGAAGAATGTCCAAGCTGTTCCTTTTCATATAATGAATATATAATGACTAATAATTTTTATTTTTGGGTGAACTGTCCCTTTAAGGCTTCAGAAGTGCTTGAATATTGCTTTTTCTCCTTTGGCCATCGCAGTCTGACCAACACACCTAAGAGTGCTGGGATAAGCTTTTACAAGTGCCGCAGCCATCAGGCTTTGTGAGATGAATTTGCTTTCATGGCTATTGTGTGAGCTTTTTTGGTGTTTGTCCAGTGTAGGGCCAACAAAGGGATTTGGCAGAATATAGTGTCCTAGATACCGTGTCCTGTTTGATTCATTTGTTTGCTCCTGAGTGTTTTCTTAATAGATCAGGGTTTTTTTTGTGGTTGTCTGTACCTTTTGCACTTTGTCCATCAGCAATTTTCTCATCTGCAGCTGCTTTATTGTTTGCAAGACCAGCTTTTACATGTAGCCATGGCCTTGAAACCATATGTGTACAGTGAGAGACTGATATATCTCGGCCAGGGCGATTGATCTGCTGATATTTGGCTATTTCGTGCCGATTTGGACCAATTAACAAAAGTTCCTAGTGTCTGCTAAGTGTCAGCCCCAAAATCTGGTTTGTTTAATTGAATGAGATTCATTAGAAACTGTTGTAAACTGACTATAGATTACTCTAAATTCTATGTTCTATATTTTTATATAGTTGCTTGCTGTCATCCAAAAACAGCCTACAATTAAGGGTAGGGACACAACAAACCGACGCTAAAGAACTAGCATTGATAAAAGCCGACTGTGTTGTTGCCTGGCGTCGCCTGCCAACTGTCAGCCAGCACGCGCGTTCTGCGGCTGCGTGTAAGGAGACCGCTGTCTATTTTTTCATATATATTCGTCTATATTCACAATTCAGATACACAAGCTGTAGACAAAGCAGCACGTGCTTACCGTTTTGAATATCATTAATGCTGATCACTTTCTATATTCCACTCGGCTCACGTTAATATTAAACATTCGCCCAGGAACACTCAGGTACATGAAGTAAAATTAGAACAGCCTTCTGTCTGTACTGCCTTGACTGGTTTGCTCACTGTTTTTCTATTATTCTCGTGCTTCTACTCGTTCACTAAACTGAACAGCCAATTAGAGTTCTCTCTTTCTCACCGACGGCAATTCTTCATGTTGAATCGGCCCCAAAAAACAAACAGACGGTGTCCGACTAGAGCTAACGGTGCAGAACACTTAGTCGGACGATGCTTAAAAACTGTCCGATGATGCCCGCTGGCCCATCGTCAGCTTGGTGTGTCCAGGGCTTAAGATAATGAACTATGTTAATTAGTTTAATGAATAACAACAATTAGAGATCACAATATATAGGTACAGTATCACTAAGAGCCAGTGTTTTACAGACACTGGGTTTGTTATTGGGTCATTGACAAATAATGTTTTTAAAAGTGTAAAAAACATAATGGAGATATAATTAATTTTTAAGTTTTATTAAGTGTTAACAATGTGATTATGTGGTTTTTATAATCAATTAACACTGCTTTTGTCATTTTTTTACAAGATGGACAAAATTTGTCACCAAAAATGTCATTTAGTTTAGTCAAAATTTCGGTTTTACCAAATGACACTTTTGGTTATACCGAATGACGGTATTTTAAAACAATGCTAACAGGCTGACTAGTTAGCTAGCTAGTTAGCTAACAAAAGGACAATCAAATATTTTATATTTAGAACAAGTTTTTAAATTATTACAACATTTTCCATGTTTTAAATGACCTGATGTTTCGGGACATGCATAGGAGCAAGTGAAAACATTAATTTTTCAAATAGTTAAGAGAGAGTTAGTTACTTTGCTTCATGACCATGTGGTCCTTTGCAGGTGTCTGAATGATGTCAAATCCTGTCACATGATATTGACCGCATGACTTCATGCAAAATGGTCCCTTTATATTGGTTACTCCGAGTAACATCAATGAAATTAATTTTTCCAGACATTTTTTCTCATAACAAAGCAACGACTTCTGTACATAATTTTAATACCATTTAGCACTATGTTGATATATGATGTTATAAAATCATGCCAGAATAAAATATATAGACATTTATTCCATTTTAAGATATTTTAATCACAAATGAAATGGCTGTATTGGCCTTTGGACGGTTAAACCGAATGACCTTTTGACACTTCATAATCTTTAAAATACCTTTAAAATATAATTAAAACCTTTTGGATTCAATAAAAGAGATCTAGTTGTACTACCTTACATACTTTGCATGTCATATCTTAGTTTTTTTTATTATTATTAAGGCCTTTGGACAAAAAAAAATGACCCGTCACATCTTTGACCCACTTACAAGTTAATTAAATGTTAATGCAATCTTCAGAAAATCTCAAATATCCATTTTTAATATTCTACATTATAATGTTGTGACGCCTAAGTTCACTTTTAGCATTTACAATGATTAATTTGAGATTTTATTGTTTTATTTGAAATTTATTTACACAAAATATCATTGAATTTTAATATGAGGCATCCGCTAGTTATGGTTATTGACGATAACCTAAAAAT
Source organism: Anabarilius grahami (assembly GCA_003731715.1). Classification (NCBI taxonomy): domain Eukaryota; kingdom Metazoa; phylum Chordata; class Actinopteri; order Cypriniformes; family Xenocyprididae; genus Anabarilius; species Anabarilius grahami. The sequence goes on from RJVU01030023.1 coordinate 1,666,962, forward strand.
AATTATTGGCTTATCACAGTCATATAGAATTTGTGAAATGTAGTGCATCCCTAACAATTCATTGGTGCTTATTCCAATATTGCCATTTATATTGCCATTATGTCAGTCGAGAACTAGCATTTACTTGTGTCTTTGTGAGTCTGTTTGCATGCACCAATAATCTGTCGGCCTGGCAGGAGTAAACAGTGTGTTTACCTTTAAGTGCAGGGTCATGGAGAGCGCTCGCTCAGCGTATTTTGATCACTAGAGACATCCTGCTCTCAGCTGAGTTGGTTTTAAGATGTCTGCACACATCCCAGAGGCCCATCTTGAGGCTTATTTAAGTGTACATTAAGAGTGGCGACAATTCACATGGTATCTTTTATGGTGAACCACATCCACTGAGCGTGCATTTGTAGAAAATAGAAAAAAAATCACCTTGAGCTTTCAATCTATCAGAACCCCCCCCAATCAAATGCACACATATTGCGCCATTTTTTTTATATTTAGTGCCTCATAAACTTGTCTTACTAATACAGAGGGAATTTTTCCTCTCTCTCTCAGGTGTCGTTTGTGTAGAATGTAGGAAACTTGCTTTACAAAATTCTTCGGAGGGATTGTTTTGACCCTTTGACAGGCTGGCCTGTGTCTGGTTTCCTTTGTTATAATTTTCTGCTCCAACAGCCAGTTGAGTGTTGTTTTCCTCGTGTCTCTCTGGGGTTTTACGGGAATAAATGAGAGCTCTCAAGCTCCAGCTTAACAAGGTTGTCTGGAGTGCCAGCGTGAGAGAAGGGGGTTTCGAGTTCTCCGCCCACAGAACACTCCTCTGAGGGTTTTGCCATCAGCTGCTGTCTGTGAGCTTTTAAAAAGCCTGCGTTTTTTTGTTTATTTATTTTCTACTGTTGGGACCATTTGTGTTATGGAGTTGATGTTAAGCACTGAATTTGCTTTGATGGAATCCTATTTGATAAAAAGCACACTACATAACAGAGGCAGATGTGTGCAGATGCTAAGTGCTGTCACCGCAGCGGAGGCCTAGGCTGGGTCAAGTCCTTGGGCACAGTGGTGCTCAATAAGTGCTTAGAGACTTAATATTACTTTGCAGTGCATTAGACAGTGAGCTATCATAATAGCAGTGAAAACAGGGTGATGCGGTTCCTAGAGTACTGAAATTATGAGCTAAAGCAAGTGAAGTTGTGGTACACTGTCACACAAGTGCACAGGTGTTTCCTTCAGAGACTTTTATGTCTGGTTATGATTTTTATTAAAGCTAGCAGATTTCAGTTTTGTTTTGTGTTTTGGAAGGTTTATTTATTTATTTATTTTGATTCTTTAAAAATGCTGTATAAGGGTCATTGATGAATAAAGTGTAAAAAACATAATGGAAATATAATTAATTTTTAAGTTTTATTAAGTGTTAACAATGAGATTATGTGGTTTTTATAATCAATTAACACTGCTTTTGTCATTTTTTTACAAGATGGACAAAATTTGTCACCAAAAAAGTCATTCAGTTTAACCAAAATTTCAGTTTTACTGAATGACACTTTTGGTTATACTGAAGGACGATATTTTCAAACAATGCTAACAGGCTGATATCTAGTTAGCTAGTTAGAGAGAGTTAGTTACTTTGCTTCACGACCATGTGGTCCTTTGCAGGTGTCTGAATTATGTCACATCCTCTCACATGATATTGACCGTGTGACTTGATCCAAAATGGTCCCTTTTATATTGGTTACTCCGAATGACATCAATGAAATTGATTTTTCTGTCGGCGCCGATGGCCTCATGGGCAGCGCGCCGACATGTAGCGCCAATGCGCTTCGGGCGACCCGAGTTCAAGTCCCGGCTCGTGGTCCTTTCACGATCCCGTCCCCCTCTCTCTCTCCCACTTCGCTTCCTGTCTAGTAACTGTCCTATCATAATAAAGGCAAAAACGCCAAAAATAAATCTTATTTTTCTAGACATTCTTTATCATAACAAAGCAACGAATTCTATACATAATTTTAATACCATTTTGCACTATGTTGATATAAGATGTTATAAAATCATGCCAGAATAAAAAATATATACATTTATTACATTTTAAGATATTTTAATCACAAATGAAATGGCTGTATTGGCCTTTGGACGGTTTAACCGAATGACCTTTTGACACTTCATAATCTTTAAAATACCTTTATATGTAGCAAAATATAATTAAAACCTTTTGGATTCAATAAAAGAGATCTAGTTGTACTACCTTACTACCTTTTTTATTATTATTAAGGCCTTTGGACAAAAAAAATGACCCATCACATCATTGACCCATAAATGTATAGAGATACATTATCATTCAAATAGATATGAGTCTAGTTTGGGGTCGGTAAGATTTTTAAATGTTTTTGAAAGAAGTTGGCTGCATTTATTTGATCAAAAATATAGTAAAAAAAAAAAAAAAATTTACTAAAATAAAGTATTTAATATATTTTAAATGTTATTTATTCCTAAATGTTGGCAAAGCAAAATTTTCAGCAGCCTTTACTCCAGTCTTTAGTGTCACATGATCCTTCAGAAATTATACTAATATACTGATTTGGTGCTCAAGAAACATTTCTTATTATTATCAACTCTGAAAACAATTGTGCAGCTTTTTGTGGAAACCACGATACTATATATGTATTTTTTTTAGGATTTTTTGCTGAATAGAAAGTTCAAAAGAATAGCATTTTTTTTAAATAGAAATCTTTTGCAACATTATGCTTTTTTTTACTTTACTTTAGTCTTTACTTTCACTTTTGATCAGTTTAATGCATCCTTGCTGAATAACAGTGTTAATTTATTCGAAAAATCTAATTGCCCCCCTGTTGATTGACATTTTTTATAGCAACCAACATTTATGCCTAAATTACAGTATTTCAAAGTGACAGTGGTGTTGACGAAGAGCCTGTGTGAATAAATATCTCCTGTGAGCAAGATTTTTATTGTGCATCATTTCTATTTAAGCTGTAATTTTGTTTCAATATTTCATGTGTAAAAAATTTATATTTAATATGTTTCTAATTGTAAATAGACTGTCAGATGTTGCTAGTGGACAAATGGGAAAAAAAATAGTAAGAGTGATAAGTGCTTTAGGGGAGTTTATTTTCCACAAAAAAGTGCCCATAGCTGAAGAAACACCCGTACACACTTCTCTGCCAATTAAACATCTGAGCATCTGAGGGCAAGAGTCCAATGGGTTCATCATCAGGACGCTTTTGGGTTTGTTGCAGAAATAGGCCTGTTTCTTCCGGGAGAAACACAAATCCATTTTAATTCTCTTCATGCCTGAAAAGAGGTTCACAGTTGGCGAGTGGAGCGATATTATCCGGGGCTCTGAGGAGCAAACTGCAGAAGAATGTGAAGTTGGAGACTCTCGTTTGGCAGGTCCCATGCTGTGTTATTTAACGATTGGTGAGCGTGTCAGTCTCACAGCTGCGCCTTGAACGACTGCCGCCAGCTGAGGACGATACTGAATGCCTGATTTCGCCAAGATAAGGATCTGTTTCCATTACAGAGCTGGCACTCCTCTCACCAGCTACCTTGCCTTTGGTTCAGGCGTTCAGTTTGCCACAAAGATGTTGGGATGTGACAAGATTCAGTTCCCAGACAACTCCTTGTTTTGAACCGTCCTTACATGATTAAGACTGTTAAGAAAGGCGAGAAACCCAGCTGGATTTAATTGTTCTGACATTCGGACAGCATTCAGAGAGAGAGAGAGAGAGAGAAAACCCATTTCAGCGGGACCGTATGAAGTCGGCCTGGGTTAAAAATAGTTTCTCTGGCTCTTGTCTGTGGAGAAATGTTTGCCTGGAACTTGAGATGTCCTCCATTGACCTACAAGTATTGATTAAAAGATATTGTTTTCATATTGTTTGGTCTGTTATTAACTGCTCATGTACAATATCATAATTTTGGATGTTTTTAAAGACCTCATGAAATCAAACTAGAAGTTTTGTGGCTTTGAGTCCATGTCAGTTAGACAGTTTAGAGCCATCAGTATGCTAATGTACTCCTAAATGCTAACAAAATTAGCCTTTAGAAATATAAAATTTATTGGAAATTTCGACTGGGAAATTATTGATGACTCATCCTGCACTACAGTGCCCTCCACAAATATTGGCACCCTTAGTAAATATGAGCAAAGGTGGCTGTGAAAAAAAATCTGCATTGTTTATCTTTTTGATCTTTCATTCAAAAAATTCACAAAATTCTAACCTTTCATTGAAGGAAAAGAATTGAAAATGGGGGAAAAAGCTCATTATGAAATAAAGTTTTTCTCCAATACATGTTGGCCATAATTATTGGCATCCCTAGAAATTCTTATGAGTAAAATATCTCTGAAGTATATTCCCATTCACATTTACATTTTTTAGCATACCAGGGTGACTAGGAGCATGAAATTGTGCAGCCATGACTTCCTGTTCCACAGGAGTACAAATATGTGTAAACACAAAGGCCAAATCCCCTTAATCATTCATCACAATGAGAAAAAACAAATAATATAGTTCCGATGTGCAGCAAAAGATCGTTGAGCTTCACAAAATAGAAAATGGCTATAAGAAAAAAGCTAACGCATTGAAAATCCCCATTTCCACCATCAGGGAAATAATTAAGAAGTTCCAATCAACTAAAGATGTTACAAATCTGCCTGGAAGAGGACGTGTGTCTAATGCGCGGTGAGGAGGAAAGTTTGAGTGGCCAAAGACTCTCCAAGGATCACAGCTGGAGAATTGCAGAAATTAGTTGAGTCTTGAGTCTCAGAAAGCCTAAAAAAATTACCAAACAGCACCTACCCTCCCCACAAGTTGTTCGGGAGGGTTTCAAGAAAAATCCTTCTTTGCTAATCCAAAAACAAACTCCAGCATATTCAGTTGTCAGACAAGACTGGAACTTCAAATGGGACCGGCTTCTATGGTCAGATGAAACTAAAAAAATAGCTTTTTGGCAGCAAACCCACCAGATGGGTTTGGTGCACACATGGATAAAAAGTACCCCATGCCCACAGTTAAATATGCTGCTGTCTCTTTAATGCTGTGAGCCTATTTTTCTGCTGGAGGTCCTGGACATCTTGTTCAGATACATGGCATCATGGATTCTATCAAATACTAACAGATAAAAAATCAAAACCTGACCGCTTCTGCTAGAAATCCAATAATGGGCCGTGGTTGGATCGTCCATCAGGACAATGATCTAAAACAAACATCAAAACCAACACAAAAATTTGTCACTGAGCACAAAATGAAGCTTCTGCCATGGCCATCCCAGTCCCCTGACCTGAACCCTAAAGAAAATGAGTGGAGTGAACTGAAGAGAAGAAGCACCAACATGGAGCTGGGAATCTGAAGGATCTGGAGAGATTCTGTATGGAGGAATGGTCTCTGATCTCTCCTCAGGTGTTCTCCAAACTCATCAGGTATTATAGAAGAAGACTCAGAGCTGTTATCTTGGGAAAAGGACGTTGCAATAATTGGGTGCCATTAATTGTGGCCAACATGAACTAGAGAAAAACATTTATTTCATAATAAACTTTCCCCCCCATTTTCAATTGTTTTACTTCAATGAAAGGTTAGAATTTTGTGAATTTTTTGAATGAAAGATCAAAAGGATAAACAATGCAGATTTATTTTCACAGCTGCCTTTGCTCATATTTACTAAGGGTGCCAATATTTTTGGAGGACACTGTATATTTTCGACCAATAAAATACTCTCTTAGACAAAAATGTCCCTCCCCCTAAAACCTCCTGCAAATACTAACAATAGCAACTAACAGATCATGGTTCATGGCCTATTGATTACTTGGGGACAAGCCATTTGATATGTCCCATCCAAACATCCTCTTTCCATAGGAAATAAGTCAATACAGGAAGAAAAACTGTGATCTTCAAGTAATTTCATGATCTTTAATATATAAGACCTTAAGGTATTAGCATTAGCACCGTGCATATTTGGATTTGTCACTTAAAATTAAATTGTTTGTCTATTTAATGCATTTTTTATTGTGTCTGTAAATTATTTGAGAGCCAATGTGAATGAAATAATTACGTTAAAGGGTTAGTTCACCCAAAAATGAAAATTATGTCATTAATTACTCACCCTCATGTCGTTCCACACCCGTAAGACCTTCGTCCATCTTCGGAACATAAATTAAGATATTTTTGATAAAATCCGATGGCTCAGTGAGGCCTCCATTGACAGCAAGTTAATTAACACTTTCAATGCCCAGAAAGGTACTAAAGACATATTTAAATCATTCCTGTGACTACAGTGGTTCAACCTTAAAGTTATGAAGCGACTAGAATACTTTTTGTGTGCCAAAAAAACAAAAAACAAACAACGACTTTATTCAACAATTTCTAGTGATGTGCGATTTCAAAACACTGCTTCATGAAGCTTCGAAGCTTTACGAATCTTTTGTTTCGAATCATTGGTTCGGGGTGTGTATCAAACTGCTAAAGTCACGTGAACCATTGAAATTTCGAAACGTTTAGAAACACTTATGACATGACAAAGCCTCGTTTACTGAAATCATGTGACTTTGGCAGTTTAATGCACGCTCTGAACCACTGATTCGAAACAAAAGATTCGTAAAGCTTCGAAGCTTCATGAAGCAGTGTTTTGAAATCGCCCATTACTAGATATCGTTGAATAAAGTCATTATTTTGTTTTTTTTGCCGCACAAAAAGTATTCTCGACGCTTCATAACATTAAGGTTGAACCACTGAAGTCACATGAATTTTATGAAAAATGTCTTAATTTGTGTTCCGAAGATGAACGAAGGTCTTACGGGTGTGGAACGACATGAGGGTGAGTAATTAATGACATAATTTTCATTTTTGGGTAAACTAACCCTTTAAGAAAAGAAATTTTCTTCCAGACATCAATCAAAAATAATGGAGGGGCGTCTCTTAAAGTTTTCTTGACAGGGTGGCTTTAGTTTCAAGGGCTAGGGCTGCGATTATGGCTTTGTTGATGAAAGGGGCTTACAGCAGATTAACCTTTGCCTTGCAGGCAGACACGGGAGCAGGAGACACCCCCAGACTTCTTCTACTTCTCTGATTTCGAGAGGCACAATGCCGAGATCGCAGCATATCATCTAGACAGGTAAAGCGCCATAAATGTCAGCCTCTGGCATGAATAGAGTGTGTGTGAGATGTTTGTCTTGCCCTGAATACATATGTATGCATACATACACCACATGCCACTTATAAATATGTTGCCTGTTTGTGTATATTAACCTGTGGGGCAGCATTTGTTTGCGCAAGAATGCTTTGTGTGCGTGTGAATGTACTATAACACTTGTGGTGTCCTGCATGTTTTCAGCACGTTTGAACTTGTGTTTATATGTATGTGTGAAAGTACAGTATGTGAGCATATCTCGGGGCAGTAAGCAGTCAGAAACCTGCAGTTTAACTCTCATAAACACCAAATCCAGAGAGAACATAATGACTCACTCTGAATGAACACAAACACATCCGTCAGTATCTGATCACCAATCGAGCTCCATCCAACAATGTCTGCTTATAGGTGATTACCCTTCTGGTGAATGTCAGTTAGTGATTGAGAGGCTTTAATTTGTGTCAGCCGCAGCAACCCATGTACATCTGTCCTTGTCAGCTCATTTCAGTCGAGTTTATTGGTTGTTTGCTGTATGAGTCAGATTTTCCCCGATTGCGATCTGAGACTCTGGGATTTATTGCCATTAGAGTTTATTTCCATTCTCATCTCGTTTTCTCCTCATCATTGTGATGGCTGTGAACAGCCGGAAATATTGTCCCGGCCCTGTTGAAGAGGAGGCCCACTGGACAAAAAACGTATATCTTATATCTAAAAGACTAATATCTAGCTTTATATATATATAATATATATATATATAAAACAAAATCCTTATGATGTTTATGCAAATCAGGTGTTAGGCAATAGAATATTTGTCATGTAAATACAGGTTATTTTTATATATACACAATACAATACTTAGTATATACAATACTTAATGTGAATATCTGTTCACTCCATCAATTCCATCTAGATTTCTATACTTTAAGGTTTTTTACCTTAATAATACTTAAAAAAAAAAAAAAAAATTCCTTAATCTATACTACTTATTTAATTCTTTCTCTCTGTTCTCTTGTGTGTGTGTATGTAAGTATCTAGAGCTTCTGGAAACCAAATGTCTTGTGTGTTTGTGCACACTTGGAGAATAAAACACACTTTCTGATTCTGAATTTGATCAAAAGTGACAGTGAACACATTTATAATGTAAAAAAAAAAAACGTTTCAAATAAATGCTGTTCTTTTGAACTTTATAAAGAAGGCTGACAAATATTTATATATAATAAGAAATGTTTCTTGAGCAGCAAATCAGCATATTAGAATGATTTCTGAAGGCTCATGTGATACTGAAACTGGAGTAATGGCTGCTGAAAATTAGGCTTTGCCATCAGAGGAATACATTTTTTTTGATCAAATAAATGCAGCCTTGGTGAGCTTAAGAAACTTATGTGTCTTTAAAAAAACCATTACAAATCTTAGAGAATTCAAACATTTGAACAAATATAATATAACAGTATTTATGGTAAATATTTATGGAAATAAATGGTAAAAAATGTATATTTATATTAGGGCTGCATGATTTATCGCGATTAAGCCGCATGCGATTTGGCAAAGGCTGCGATTATTTTATGCGCAGCTTTTTAGAGCTGTACGACTCTGTGATCAGTAGTAAATGCTTCTCCATCTGAAAGCCAGAGGGCGCTCTCGTGCAGAAACTCCAAATATGCCCTGCCATAGAAGTAGATAACACACATCATTCCAGGAAATCCCTATGGGCATCATACTATTGCTGTAGCTGAATAAACAGAAGATTGAAACGCTTTGATTGACTAAACATGACTAATAAACACACGACTGCCTTATTCTGTGTAAGAAGCCACATCGTCTCACAGAATTATGCTCAACTGTTGTTATGAAGTGAGTTTGGAATAAAAACATGTTATTAAATGATGTGTTTTGTTGGACAAGATGTTAATAAATGCTTCTCATGTCTGGAAAGATGTTTGACGCGTGTTGCTTTTTCAAATGTTCGCAGTGCTTTCAGATGGATTAGCATTTGGAGCCATACTTAAATTTACATTTATGCATTTGGCAGACGCTTTTATCCAAAGCGACTTACATTGCATTATACTATACATTTGTATCGAAGTATGTGCAATCCCTGGGATCGAACCCATGACCTTGGCATTGCTAGTGCCATGCTCTAACCACTGAGCTACAGGAAAGCTTCATACTTCATTGACAATCTGCGCATAAAATATAATCGCAGTCTTTGCGATTTCATATTTGCTCTAAGAATCATGTTATTTTTCGTATCGTGTGATAAATCGTGCATCCCTAATTTATATTTTGTCTTATTATCTTACACAATTTTGCTTCTCACATATTTATTTAGTTTGAATATTATTTATCTTTATTATTTTACAATTTTTTAAGAATGCTTATTTTAGCAAGAAAACAAATACTCATTAAGAGTATCGTCCTGTTTGATATAGTCTACTTATTGTTTCTTGGGAGATGGGGCCCAACCATAAAAAATCTGAAGGTCCTTCACGTGATTGGCGTGTTGTCTTGTCCTGTGCTGTTCTCTACCCGGCACTGGTCTGTACTCCGATCCTCCTCTCCGGCAGTGCGAGCGTGAGTCAGACTGAACCCAGCATGAGTCTTGGGCACAATATAATCATTCAGCAGGCCCAGCCCGGCCCAGACCGGCCTGGTCCGCCTCACTTCCATCTGCACATCTGGCTGGGAGTAAAATCTAGTCAGTACACACAGGCATGTGTGTGGGTAGAAAGCGCAAACCAAGAACATGAAAAAAACACCAGCTTTTCTAAATAAAGTTCATCTGGGTTAGACAAAAGTGCAGGTTGTTATTTCTATTTTAAAGCGCCATCACCCAGTGGGCCTCTCTGTCCTCGCAAGCCCACCACGGCTATATCTGACAAAGTACCATTAATTATCTGATTTTAGTTGATGGGAAACGCTCATTGTAGCATGGCTTTGGGGAGGAAGATGGGATTGAAGGAGAAGAGAGGTTTGAAAGGAAAACTTTTCATTTGCCCCACAGTTCCCACTGAGTTATGCATCGGACAGTGAGAGCGGAGGAAAACGCACCCGCACACAAACTCTCTCTGTCATCTCTGTCAGCATGACTGGGCAATTAGTAGCTTCAAGTGCTTTTATCCCTTAGGCCCCATCCATTAGTTGTTTTCAGGGTGATTTTTTTTTAAGTTGCCCTGTCAGCAGTAAGTCTACACATGCACGCAGGGTGAATATGTTTTAAAACTTGGATGAGCAGACCACGCTCACACATAACCAGTTCAGTCAGAAAGAATGCTAACACATTTATGTTACATTCAGCAATATATTCAGCTTTGTGCAAAGTCAGTTCCATCAAGAGATACAATAAATTCAGGAAAATTTTTTTTATTATTATTTATTCAGTATGAAATATACAGTAAGTAAAAGAGTTTTGATAAGAATTATCAATTTATTATTCACAATCTATGAAGTGTATTTTATGTAGTGTAGTTTGAGCGCCCTCTACTGGTGAAAGTTATTACCAATATTACCTCCCATAATTTCTTCCCACAATTCGCTATATGAATTTGGTTATTGTATGTATTGTACTTGGTTATATGTATTTTAATTTAGTTGAGCAAACATGTACATTTTTGGTTGGGTATCTGTATGTGGTATCCTTGTAAAAATTAACTTATATCTCATTGATTGATGATCAGGATCCTGGATTTCCGCCGAGTGCCGCCGGTGACTGGGCGACTGGTGAATATGACCAAAGAGATCAGAGATGTGACCCGTGACAAAAAACTGTGGAGAACCTTTTTCATTTCACCAGGTACTCAATATCCACCAGTCACTATCTCATCACTTCTATTATTATTATCAATTTACTGACTAAAGGGGGCTTATCAAAAATCAGTTGTTTTGACCCATATAGCCCTGAAGCAAGATAATTTCTTATCACCAATTCAAGCTATGCTCTTTCTGATTTTTTTTTTTTTACATCTTTTACATTACATCTCATTTGTGCTTATCTTTAAACACTTTTATGTGGAACTTATCCTATTATCTAATCAGAGGAGACTGTGATTTTCTCTTACTACTGTAAGAGAACCAATAGATGGCGCTGTTGGTCAATTAATTGTCAAGTGAGACCTCATTTGACACCAGCTTCAGATTTGTGCCAAATTATCCTCTTGATAGGCTGAAATTAATATATGTACTCGACCTTTATTGTGAAATAAATAGGACTATTGTTACAATTAAAAATAAATGATGGCATTCTTGTGATGGCAAAGCTGTATTTTCAGCAGCCATTACTCCAGTTTCAGTATCACATGAGTCTTCACAAATCATTCAAATATGCTGATTTGCTGCTCAAGAAACATATCTTATTATCATTGTTTAAAACATTTGTGCTACTTGATATTTTTGTGGAAACCGTAATGCATTTTTTCAAGATTCTTTGATTAATACAAAGTTCAAAAGAACAGCATTAATTCGAAATAGATTTTTTTGTAACATTATGAATGCCTTTACTGCCATTTAAGGCGTCATTGTTGAATAAAAGCATTATTTCCGTAAGTTCTTTCACAAAACAAAATCTTTCCGCAAACTGTAGTGTATATTAACAAGGTCTCAATCAGAATAGTTTTTGATTAACTATCATTTGATAATCATCATTTAAAGTTAGTGAAATGCTATTTACACCTAATACAATGTGATAGGTTTCTGGGTGAAACCAAATATTCAACAAAAAATGTTATTTGATTCATTTTTTTTTTAAGTATTTAGTATTTACTATTCAGTTTGCTATTAAACTGCATGTTATTTTTCCTTTTTAGCCAGTATTGTAAAGTAGACTTAAAATGCTTAATGCAAGAAATACAACACATTACATTTCTAGTTAAAAATAATCTAGGCACATTTTTTTACTAAATGCTTAAGGAGGATGCATGATATTTACTCATTTTCATTTTTATGAAACAATATAACAATACAGAGTAAATAAACAACAATAGTGAGCTAAATATATTGTAACTAAAAATCGTTCTGGAAATCTTGCATAATAATGCCAGGAACATGCACTTGGATTTAAAGATGCAGTCTGTAACTTTTTTTGGTTAAAAATTATCCAAAATCAATTGTTGAGCAAGTACATAACCATCCAGTGTTCAAAACTATCTCCTTACCTTAGCTCGATTCACAACGGTAAACTTAAAATAATGTTTTCTAATATAAATGGTACTGGTAGGTTTCCACAGGAAATTCAAGAATGTCGCTGTTCGTCTTTGCGTCATTTACATAAAGAACGAGTCCCAACTAGTACGCTATATGGCATGTGAGGATGGACTCGTGGAGATCATTAACGGATCATTAACATTAATGGAATCATTAACGGATCATTTATAGCCTTTTCTCACGGCAGCTGGAATAATTAAACGTCATTTTGATGGCGGATTGTATGGTATGACAAATGGACAATTAGATTAGACTGTACAGAAATTGAAATCTATATGTAACGCTAATACACTAAAAACACAGTCACGCAATGCTGATGTTGTTAACATTAACAATTTGAGAACAAAGTATAACAATAATAATAATTTGCACGGTTTGATGTGAAATGAGCTAAGTGATCATTAGATTTAATCACAGTTGGTAGCGCAATGTATTTATTAATGCTTTTTTTTCTCTCAATTGGTCAAAACAAAAGTGGCAGACATGTTACTTACTTGTTCAGATGACATTTTCCGGTGAAAATTCTTATTTTGGTCATACTTCCAAGACTACAATCTGTGATTCCGAAGTACAGTATCCACCGGTGCGGTGACTGACAGCCACACATTCTCCTCAAAACATTAGATTCATCCACGCTGAGGAGCCGTTTCGATGCACAACCCACATAAAGATGATAATTCCACAAATAACTGCAATTGCAGGTTTCGAACAGAGATGGCAACAAAGAGGCAAAACTTAAGGACTGCAGCTTTTATGTTGGCTTTAAAAGCATCATTATAAATATACTGAACTGTCTGTTTGTTTTTTTATCACGCTCTATCATCCCTGCAGCCAATAACATCTGTTTCTACGGTGAATGTTCGTACTACTGCTCCACTGAGCATGCTCTGTGCGGGAAGCCTGACCAGATTGAGGGCTCTTTAGCAGCTTTTCTGCCCGATCTGTCCCTGGCCAAGCGCAGAACCTGGAGAAACCCCTGGAGACGATCCTATCACAAACGCAAGAAAGCAGAGTGAGGAACACATCACACTCGTCATTTAGAGAAATACAATCCAAGAAACACTACATATTAGTGTTGGGGTGCTTTCACAATTGGTGCCTGGTCCGAACCCGAGTTTGCTGGATTGAGTTCACATTATAGTATTTGGGTCCGAACCACGATGTGTTTGCATAATCAAAGCAGCAGATGTTTAACCCTGTCTCTTGGTAGAGACAATGCAGGAGAAGACGGCAAAATGCATAATGTTGCTCACCTCACTTTTATATTTTGATTTTTTTAACCTTTGGCTTTGTTTTCAAAGCACCAGCACATAACTATTTGCTGCAAATGTACTGCAAATGTTCTAAATAACTTAGGAGTCAATTTCTGCTGAAGGTGAGCAGAAATGAGATCTCTCTCTGCTTGCAGTGTGTCAGTCATGCTTGTCAGGAAAGTAAGTCAGAACACACAGTTTTATCGAATCATACATCATCAAAAGCGGTTCACTTCCACAATTTAGTATGATTGCTTTCATATCAGCAGCAAACTGTACCGGAGTTCACATGAACCATACCCCAGACCACACTTTTTATGCAGACTCGGGTACACACCCGAAAACACCATTCAGAAAACAGCGTTCACATCATCCAAACGAACCGAACTCATCAATCAAACCCGGGTGAGCACCAAAAATGCTAGTGTGAAAGCACCCTTAAAGATCAGCTGTCATAACATGAAGCACTTTCATTGGAACAGTGCTGAAATAATTGATTTAAAGGTTGAAATATAGGACATATTCATTATAAAACTCCTGAATAGTAGTATATTGATATAGTAGTGTATGATACCACATGTTTTATCTGCTCACTTCTAATCATCCAGTTTCTCCTCTTACTATCATGATAGCCCTCAAGTGTCTTGTTACAGTGACCTTCTACATGTTGTTCTTTGTACAGTGTGTGTGTTAGTGTAAGCTAATGAAGTGTGTGTGTTTGTAGGTGGGAGGTGGATCCAGATTATTGTGAAGAGGTGAAGCAGACGCCACCCTATGACAGCGGCACACGCCTGCTGGATATCATGGACATGACCATTTTTGATTTCCTCATGGGTAAGACGATTTCACAGAAGTGCGTCATTTGTACCCGAACACAGATCTTGGGGGCAGTCGTGGCCTAATGGATAGAGAGTCGGACTTGTAACCCAAAGGTCATGGGTTCGAGTCTCAGGTCCGGCAGGGATTGTCGGTGAGGGGAGTGAATGTCCAGCGCTCTCCCCACCCTCAATACCACGACTGAGGTGAGACCCTTGAGCAAGGCACCGTACCCCCAACTGCTCCCCGGGCGCCGCAGCAATGGCTGCCCACTGCTCCGGGTGTGTGTTCACGGTGTGTGTGTTCACTGCTGTGTGTGTGCACTTGGATGGGTTAAATGCAGAGCACAAATTCCGAGTATGGGTCACCATACTTGGCCACATGTCACATGTCACTTCACTTAAAACAACACTGTGTAACTTTTTTGTGTTCAAAATTTACAAAATTTATATAATGAGCAAGTACATCATGAATCCATCTTCCAAACCGTGTTTTTGTCTTATTCTGAATCATTACGGTACACCTATAATAAGTGTTTATATTCTGACTATTTCAGACTGGTCGGGTCAGCACCGCTGCGGAGTAGCACAGTAACTGCGTGACTCGTCATAGACATAAACAGAGAGAAGTAGCTCCGGCTGCAATGTTCTATCGCAAGACGCATGCAGTTCTGTTTATCAACCGCTAGAGCGCCAAAAGTTCCATGGTGTTGCTTTAAGCTGAAATTCAGTCAAGGTATTTATATAATAAATGTTAATATTTATAAATCTTCACAGGAAATATGGATCGTCATCATTATGAAACTTTTGAAAAATTTGGAAATGAAACTTTCATAATTCACCTTGATAATGGAAGAGGGTAAGACACTGTTCTCTTTTTTTCAACTGTCATAATAAAAATAGCATCTTAAATTATTTTTTATTATTGTGACGTGTGTGTCTGTGTATGCTTGTATTTATTACGAAAGATGCGGAATCTTTGACTTGGACCCCACAAGGACAAAATATTTTATAAGAGACTGAATGTTGACTCAATATACTATCGTCCTTCCCTACACCATACCTAAACCTACCCATCACAGGAACCTATCCCTAAACCTACCCGTCACAGGATGACGTAATTCTAACATTCATATATATATTATATATATATATATATATATATGTACATAGATNTAGATACAGCGCTCAGCGTAAATGAGTACACCCCCTTTGAAAAGTAACATTTTAAATAGTATCTCAATGGACACAAAGACAATTTCCAAAATGTTGACAATACTAAGTTTATATAACATCTGTTAAACTTATAACATGAAAGTAAGGTTAATGATATAACTTAGAGATCAACATTTTCAATTTTACTCAAATTAGGGTGATGCAAAAATGAGTACACCCCACTGAAAGTCTCTGGAGCAAAGCTAAATTTTAGACTTCAAATGTCTAATTTAACAAGAAGTCAACCACAGGTGAGTCTAATTATTCATTACACAGGTGTCCAGCAGACAGTTGACTATAAAAGGATGTTAAAACCCCTTCCCATTGCATGCTGTCAGCAATGGCACCACATGGAAGAGAAATATCACAAGACCTGAGAAAGAAAATAATTTCTTTACACCAGAAAGGTGAAGGCTACAAGAAGATCAACAAAGCTTTTCTTATCAGTCAGAATACTGTAGCAAATGTGGTACAAAAATTTTAAAAAGATGGAACTCCAACCATCCGTCCAGGTCGTCCACGGAAGTTAACACCTCGACAGGAGATGAAAATGGTTGAAGAAAATGCAAGTTCACTGCAGTTATCTAAAGAAGTAGAAAGCCAAACTGGGGTGAATATTTTCCATGACACAATACGCCGTACACTGCAGAGGAATGGCATGCATGGGTGCCGTCCACAAAAGAAGCCTAACCTAAAGCCCAGGCACAAAAAAGCCCGCCTAGTGTTTGCCAGGGCCCATGCTGACAAAGATGAAGACTACTGGGACTCTATACTCTGGAGTGATGAGTGAAGATAAATGTTTTTGGAACTGATGGCTTCAAAACGGTATGGCGTTGCAAAGGTGAGGAATACAAAGAAAAATGGATGGCGCCAACAGTGAAACATGGTGGTGGCAGTGTCCTTATGTGGGGCTGCATGAGTGCTGCTGGTGTTGGGGAGCTGCATTTCATTGATGGCATCATGAATTCACAGATGTACTGCTCTATACTGAAAGAGAAGATGCTACCATCACTCCGTGCCCTTGGTCGTCGTGCACTTTTCCAACATGACAATGATCCTAAACACACATCTAAGGCCACTGTTGGATTTCTGAAGAAGAACAGGGTGAAAGTGATTCAGTGGCTCCTGATCTGAGCCCAATCGAACACCTATGGGAAATTCTGAAGAGACAAGTTGAGCATCACTCTCCATCCAGCATCCAGTCTCTAAAAGAGGTCATTCTTGAAGAATGGAAAAAGATAGATGTTGCAAAATGTCGCCAACTTGTTCATTCCATGCCTTGAAGACTTGGTGCTGTCATTAAAAATCATGGAGGCCATACAAAGTACTAGATGTAGTAGTTTTTGTTGTGGGGTGTACTCTTTTTTGCATCACCCTAATTTGAGGAAAACTGAAAAATGTGTAATCAAAGTTATATTATTAACCTTACTTTCATGTTATAAGTTAAACAGATGTTATATTAAACTTAGTCTTGTCAACATTTTGGAAATTGTTTTTGTGTTCATTGAGATATTGTTTAAAATTTTTCTTTTCAAAGGGGGTGTACTCATTTACACTGAGCACTGTATATATATATATATATACAACAAACTGTGATGCAATGTGTATTCTGACACCTTTCTATCAGAACCAGAATTAACTTCATGAGCAGTTGGAGCTACAGTAGCTCGTCTGTTGGATCGGACAACACGACCCAGCCTTCGCTCCCCACGTGCATCAATGAGCCTTGGCCGCCCATGACTCCGTCACTGGTTCACCAATGTTCCTTCCTTGGACCACATTTGATAGATACTGACCACTGCAGACCGGGAACACCCCACAAGAGCTGCATTTTTGGAGATGCTCTGACCCAGTCGTCTAGCCATCACAATTTGTCCTGTGTCAAACTCACTCAAAACCTTACGCTTGCCCATTTTGAGGACAAAATGTTCACTTGCTGCCTAATATATCCCACCCACTAACAGGTGCCGTGATGAAGAGATAATCAGTGTCACTTCACCTGTCCGTGGTCATTATGTTATGCCAGATCGTTGTATATAAGAATGTTATAAGAACCTTATAACATTCTTATATATATATATATATATATATATTAAGAGACAA
>RJVU01030023.1:1694617-1710567 GCA_003731715.1 Anabarilius grahami
CCTATATGAAATGCCATAGAGGTAACATAATTGTTCAGACACTTTGCATCACAGAAATACATTATATTTTAAAGAATATAATAGAATACCATTATTTTAAATTGTAATAATATTTCACAGTATTGCTGTTTATTATGAGCTGAGACATTATTACATAGGGTTTTTTTCACAGCCTACCTGACTGAAAGGCCTCATTAATATGCAAGTCATTTCAGGTCATTATTATGTGATTCTTTTGTCTTCTCAGGTGTAAATGACCCATTATTCATGATGATTCACACCTCCACGCATACTGTGTTTCTTGACAAAAAGTGTCTTACAAAAACTAAATCAATATATTGTTTTAAATGAAGGAGTAGGCAGCATAATTTTTACATAATTCTGAAGCAAAAACTCTAGTCTACAACCTCCAATACCCAGAAGTCTTGTGAACACAGATTTAATATACTTTTTTTGGCCTTATTTCAGTGACTTAAGTTTTTTGTTTTTTCAATAACCACACATAAACATTATTCCTTCAAAAATACAAACATGTACATACATGTTCCTCACATAATATGGTAGCCTAGTTTATGCTGAATACAGTGTAATGACACTTTTGTCATTTATATGTTTATGAACAACTGAAAAAAGCACAATTGTCAGGGCATGTCAAAACTTCTCCAAGCCCCAAATCAGCCTCAAACTCCAGAGGGTTAAAATAGAGCCTCAGAAATAATTAGATTTAGGTACATTAATGTAAGTACTGCAGATGTTCATAATGTTTTAAAGTATTTAACGACAGGTATTATGAAGTGTTTCTGAGCACAGGTATTTGTTTTATTTTGTTGGAGGTCCACAAGTTTTGCTAAGCGATTCCTGTAAAGGGTTAAAAACTTCTACACTACAATTATAAAGTAAATAAATAAAATATTTTCAAAATATTAAAGAAACATCAAGGTATTCTTTCAAATAAAAAGGAGCTGGAAATTATATTCAGTAACACAATAAATATATATTGATGTATTTCATGTAGATTTTATCAATTAAATAGGCTATAAGCCTAAACAAAGCCTATCTGCAGGTCAGTGCATTCAGAGGCATACATCCATTGTAAATGAAATATATTTAATGTTATATACCTCAGTGGCAAGGTTACATAAGGGCCAGGGTGGCACTGGCCCACCCAATCAAAGGTGCCTGAATATTTTTTACTTTTATTTCCAGACACTACTTTGGTCTGGAAATAATCATATATGTTGTGAAGGCCTATATATAATTTGGAAAAATGAATTATTAAAAATATATATAACATTATATTTTGCGCCGTTAAACTCTTTCCAGATTCGTGACAGCAGCTGTTTCTATGGAGCGTGCGTCACCGTACATGAGTTGCGCTTATAAATAGCTTGTGTGTGGCGGTTTGCTTCATTTTTACAAAAATTATATTTCTATAAAAAAAAGAAGTGATGACAATTACTAAATTAAATCGAGCTTTAAGGTTCAGTAGGCTATTGTGTCCTTCCCGCACACCATTATGACGGTAACTCTCCAAACACTAAATAGCTTTGAAGAGCTCGGCTTTCAACACAAGCTTTTCCAGTAAAAAGCTACTTTTCGCCAACGATTAGATATGTAGCGCTGCAGTCTCTGTTTTTAATGTCACATTTGTTTACTGACGAGCAGCGGAGGTAAACAACCAAACTGTCGTCGGCGCTGTTAAAGCTGGTACAGAGGATCTTTTCGTCGACTGAGTTTTTGAAACGAGCGCATGCGTAAGAACAACCCCCCTCCATTTCGAGTGAACGCCTCCCAAAACTCGTGCACGAGTATTGGAACACGAGTGTTTACCACCGGCATTCGCTGTGTTATTAAGCCGGGCACACATTTAACGACTAGCTAAAACATTCTAAGACTATGCTCAACATACAGCAATTGTTTCCTGCTCCTGAAGCAGATTTATATACTTTCACATGGAATTTGAACACCGACTGTAATCGCAGACTGAACGCAACTGGCTCTGACTGGAGCCGTTTGAGCGCGATCAGTCATAAGTATCAATTTACATTCATAATCAGCCTTACAATCGTTAAGTGTGTGCGCGACTTAAAGCCGTGCACACACTTAGTGGATTCATTATGTCGGACTCACCGCAGGTAACTCATAATCTGCAGTTGTTGCTCCTGTCTCCTGACAAAAACATTGCATGCGGCACCTGTGGAGTGTGGAAAGTTACTGGAGCGCGCAGCCGCGCGTCTCTCACAAGGAACGTCATTGCAGTGATTGACAAGCCAGAGGGCCAATCCGCGCACGTCTCTCACAAGGAAAGTAATGGCAGTGATTGACAAGCCAGAGGGCCAATCGTTACGCGATGATCGCGTAAACAATTGGCTGATGTTTTTAAGGCCCTACCTCGTGCACAGATGATATTAATAATATTCCTTTCAGTGCACCTAATAAATAGTCTTTTATCAGTTAGTAAAGACAGCTTCAAGTAATATTGCAAAAATGTATAAAACAAAACATCTGTACCACCTTTAAGTCCAATTTATTCTGTTGAATCGGTTCGTCTTAAACGGTCATCCTCTCATGTGTGGCTTTGGAAAAACAGATTCAATATAACGAATCGGTTCATCTAAACGGTCCTCTCATGTGTAGCTTTGAATAGTCTGATTTAGGGGTGTCGCAAATGCAATATAGGCTTACCGGTATTGACGATAATCGTGATATTCAAAGCATGAAATATCGATATCGTGTTAATTTAGGGTGTGACAATATACCGGTATTGGCGATAACCACAATATTTAAAATGAATAGGACTCTTATGATATCATGACATGCAAATACTCCAGCGCCAGTACCTGGTTGACCTCTCAGGTGGCAGTATTGCACCTTAACGTTGACAAAGGGTCAAACAAGAAGAAGACGCAGCGTGCGCAGCTATTCCGAGAAGAATGTCGTCCGAACGGGAGAGTGAGAGGCTCTGTCCACACCTGAAAAATAGTAAAGTAAGCTCGACAGTATGGGAGTTTTTCGGCTCCTTAGACAGCCCAATCTGCAGGATTTGACTAGCTACAGTCAGTGCGTAGGGTGGCAACACCACCAACCTTTTTACCCACCTCCGTGTCAATCACCCTGAGGATTACGCCATTTTACAGAGAGTAAGTTGCGATCATTTTACTAGTCATGGAATGGGAAATGTTTGGCTATATTAACCTGTTAACAGCGATTTTCTGTGTTCATTTATTTTAAATAAAGGGTGATTATTTTAATAAGTACGCATTTTCTTTACTCGCCTTACTCAGTGTGATATGCATGCAGTTATATGCCCTCAAAATTCAAGATACACGGGCATTTTTGCACCGACGAGTTTTTGTCATTATACCATATTATAAGATGTAGTTGTATTACAATATCACGAGAAAGAGTGCTGTTTTCCCCAAATCAGCACAAATGCACAAATTATTGTTAAATGAACAATGTCAGTTACATTTTAGACACAGTATTGTTAATATATATTTTTTTTTTTTTCGCCAACGAAAATTTCAAAATTATGAACAGCAGAACAGAGCCCCCGTGCAACAATTCTTTTGGCCACAATAACCGTGGTGTGAAAAATCTAATATCGTGACAGCCCTATCTCTGATTCATTCTAGTGAATCACTTCGTTCGGAAGGTGAACAGATTCACCGATTCGAGTCCCATATGGCATTTCTTTTTTCTTTTTGTAGTGGATAATTTAGTTCATCATGTCTAATTAAATATTCCAGTTAAATATTTGAGCAATATTCTTTTTTTAATTAGGCTATAATTTATATTTATTAATGTGTCTTGTTTAGGCTGATTCAAAATATAGGCAAACAAAAAACAGCATTATTTCTGTCTAACAAACAATCAAATTGATATAATATAGAACAATATACTTGGATTAAAGTTTATATTTTAGATATAAACTGATGTCTACAGTTTAGCAATCAAAATTGAGTAGGCCTAAATCTTTTTGAAATGAACTAGACGCTTCAAATAAAGATTGTATCAATTGGTGGCCACAAGTGACTGATAAAAAATATTTTATTCAAGAGATTCCTTCAAAAATGCTCATTTGTCCAGTAATGAAACTGGACTTTCTGAGTGAATCCTTGAATCATCTATTCAAATATATTTTTTTAATAATTAGCCTAATTCAAATTGTATATTTTTAAATAGACTGCAGCAATTATAATTTTGTCAGAACCATTATCTTATTTAGTTTAGTATATTATATATATTTGACAAAAAATAGAGGTCCACTCTATTTCACCAAGGTCCACCCACTTTAAGATTTCTAGCCTTGCCACTGATAACATTTGGTACAACAAAATACAGAGAAATTCATTCATTTTTGCCCCCCACATTTTAAATATCTGGGGCAGTTTTGCCTCAAGCCCTGGCTAATGTCTGACCCTGATGCACAGTGTTTTTGGTGCAGTAATGGTTCTTCTGTGAGTCTGGTCTGGGGGGACAGGGACCACTAATCGGACAGCAGTAATCAGAGCAGCCGCAGACGGTCCAGCAGAGGAAACGGCGTCATGGGAACGGACCGGGATTCCGCAGGGACCGTTATCAGATCGCACTCTCTGTGCACTCAGAGTCAGACAGGAAACGCCACATGAGCGCAAATATCTGTGTGATAATTACTCGAGTTTGTTATTTAAAACGAAAAAACGCAAAACAACTGGACGTTAATCCTTGATTGTTTAATTCAAACCTGCTAAAATATCAAATCAAGGCCAAATTTCGACGAAGCGTAGACTATAACTAAAAATGAACGATTTTTGTCCACAATGTCCGAGCTGGGTCCAAACAAGGCAGCGAGATCGATCTCAGGCCACACACAGACATCTCGCGCCGCGGGCTGTTTGCTCGTGTTTCTCAGTCCCTCACATGCCACTTAATGTTCTTTTGAACACACATCCCCTTTTTAGTCACGGAAACACAATTTATGGCTATTATGTCGCATTATAGATTGCATCTACAGAAGCCAAGAGTTGTTGCCGAGAGATATGTGATTCAAGGGGCCACAACTTTTGAGAGGAACACAAACAACCTGAAAGAGTTAAGACTAAAGACACGAGAAACATGTTTGTTAATGTTTCATTCGTCATTCAATTATAGTTAAGAGGGTCAGACTATAAAAAGAAACACGACAAAACAAAACATCGAATCCCGAGTAGGACTGGACCACCCAGAATCAAAGAGTGAATGAGTGACTAGAGTTTGTTGATCACGCCCCGGGTTCAGACGTTTACAGTAGTTCCAGTCATGTACGCCCATTACATGAGCATCTGAGCAGCAGCCGGTCACTTCCACAACACACACACTCACACACACTTCTCATGAGAGCTGCTTCATTTGTCTTGGCCAGCTAGAGCCTTTTTTATTATTATAAATCACCAAGGCTTGCCACCCTGGACGTCTTATGATGTTTGACAGCTCGCAATATCCTTATAACTGTTTTAACTATGATGGAGAAGGATATCCCTCTTGTGGCACAGATGAAGAGAAGAAAGTGTGTCGTCCGGCTTACAGGTATTTCATTATTATTATTAATTTTTAGTTATATTATAGGATATAGAATAATTTATTTAAGCACTTTTACAATTATTTTCTAAGTTAAATTAAATACTTTGCTGTAAAAGTTGTTGATTTTTAATATTTTGTTAAAATATTTTAAAAATATTGTAAAATATATTTTAAAATACTTTTTGTCTTGTATTGTTTTTATTTTATATTTAAAAAAAAAATCCTAATGTGGTAAAGTGTTGAGCATAAAAGAGAGTAATAATAGGCCTATGTATAAGTAATTAATGAATGTTTATTATATTATGTTATGTTATTATTAATATCAAATCTTTTTAAAGTTATAATTTATCAGATAGGCTATATACTATGTAAAATAACAATATGTTTTATGTAATAATAATTATAATGAGAGTACTTATTAAGGATATTATGACAATAAGTTTATGCTGTCTTGATCAGTGAAGACTTGCAATATTGTAAGCTTTTGCTTTCTGTAAGCAAGTGTTTCGGAACATTTAAAGCATATTATATTCTTAGTTTTTATTAATTGTTTATGTGTGTGGGTGTGTGTGAATGATTACAAATGAAATCCCTAATTCCCTTAAATTAGGGGATACAAGCCTCTTTGAAGGGACAAATTTTCTCGGACTCTTTCTCTGACATGCGTTTTCTGTCTCTCTCTATTAGTTACATTGCACTAATAGCGATGGCTATACAGCAGAGCCCAGAGAACAAAGTTACCCTATCTGGAATCTACGAGTTCATCATGAAGAGATTTCCTTATTACAGATCCAACCAGAGGGCTTGGCAAAACTCAATTCGTCATAACCTCTCTCTAAACAGCTGCTTCATAAAGGTATTATGGAGGCTGTATGTGTGTGCTAAAACGTAAACGTAAAATACCTAGATTAAAAAAAATTATAATAATAAGTGGATGAAAAATTTTCATTATCTAAATATAACCAGATTGTTTTGTTATGCTGCGCAACCAGGCATGACTGGAAGTTCTGAAATCTGTGCTCAGTTGCAACAAACGTTTTAAGAAAAAGTAAAGAAAACCCACAGTTATAATTGCAAGGGCATTATTACTAATGGTTTTCTTAACTTTAGGGGTTTGCTGTAACTGGCTGCTGATTATTTGTTTTCCTCAGGTGCCCCGTACGGAAGGTAACGAGAAAGGAAAAGGTAATTACTGGACGTTCGCCACAGGCTGCGAGTCCATGCTGGACCTCTTTGAAAATGGCAACTTTCGTCGCCGCCGCCGCAGACGCAACTTAAAAATGGGCCTGAAGGAGCCAGCCGAACCCTTTGTTGCCATGGACACTCATCAGGGCGTTGCAGTAAGATCCGCGGATTCAGATTCTTTCTGCCCCGTGAACACTAGTCACAGACCGGCCCAAAACAACCCACCCCTCAGTAAACCTGAGCCCGAGATCAAATTCAGCATTGACTATATTCTGTCCACGCCGGACCCTCTGCCAGGGTTCAGAGCCCCTAACAGTGTAGCTGGAGCTGTGATCCACCACCTGGAGCCACAACATCTCAATCTACACTTCTGGACCATGTAACCTAAACCATAGAACAAATTCAGTAAATACCTGAAAAAGACAAATTAAGCTTCAATAGTGTGCAAAAAGTCCTTCCCATAATGCAAATTAGCTTGTCAGTAGGCACATGCAGTTTATTGTGTGCTAGTGCTCTCGTCAGCAAGTCTGCTGTCACTCATGTTAGCAAAGCTGTTAAATAAGAATACACAAAGTAACTTATGAGTAGACCTATACAATTATTTGTATAATCATTGGTTAAAAATTAATCATTGGTTTATTTAATGATTAATAATAGGAGTTTAAGGATATATGTTACAGTATAATGCTCACTTTGAAAAGGTCACTTCGTCAAGAATTTTTTAAGGCATAGATTCTGATGAAATCAGTCAGTTAGACAGTAACATTATTTTACAGTGTCCTTGTTACACGTTACATGTAGTTTGTAATAACTAGAAATTATGCATAATAACATGCAACTAACCCTAAACCAAACCAAACCCCAATCCTAACCCTATAGTAAGTGTATGTAGTTAATTATTTTTAGTCAGTGCGTAAGTGCATAAATACACTGTAACAAGGATGCTTTAAAATAAAGTGTAACCAATTAGACTTTTAATGTCAAACATAGGTAACACTTTACAATATGATTCCATTTGTTAACATTAGTGAACATGGAATAACAATAGAAAATACTTCTAAAGCATTTATTAATCTTAGTTAATATTTTTAACATTTACTAATGCATTATTGGTTACACATTATTTTAAGGTGTCTGTGTTACAGTGTAATTATACATTTAAGTACCGAGTAATAACAATTAACTACATGTACTTACTATGAGGTTAAGGTTTGGTTTAGGGTTAGTCACATAGTTATTACTACAGTAACTACATGTAACGTGTAACAAGTACACTAAAATAAAGTGCCACCAAATAAAGTGTAACCTAAAGTGTTACAGCATTATTAAAAACAAAAGCTTTATCTGTTAATATTATTTAATGGACCTGAACTAACATGAACATGACTAACATGATATGAGTTTGGATTACTGTTAACTAACGTTAACAAAGATTAATAAATGCTGTAACAAATGTATTGCTCATGAATGCATTAACTAAAGTTAACTAATAGGACCTTACTACCAATACATAACTCTATTTTTTCTCTAGTAAAAACAGTAAAAACCACAAATCTCATGCTCACCTGAGGTGTGTTGGTGTTTCGGACATGGGTTGGAGTTAGTGAAGTGTTTGCAAACAAATGCGCTAACATAGCTATGGGGTTAGTGTAATCAGCATTCCCTGCTTACTGCACAACTGCTGAACGACTCTATTGTTTACATATGTTGTTTATAATGTGTATCATTGGCCCTTGACAGTCTGTGATCCGTATCAATCACTGATAGACTGAGCACATGCTCCCCTGGGCAAAAACAGAGCTCTCCATATCTAAAGCCCTCCCCAGGGTGTTTTTTGCTTTTGATGTTTTATTTGGGGAACTCTGTTTATTTTAAAGCATCTTTAAACTTTGGACAAAGATGATTTCAGAATGACAGTTTTTCAAAAGGAAAAAGTGAGATGTTCTACACTATTCTCAGTCCTAATATTCTTGTTTGGCTGATTCAATTGCATTGTCTCTTTGTCTTTGAGTNATCTATTCAGACACCTTGAACATTTCATTCATTAATACAGTTTATTCACTATAGTATGGTAATGGTAATAAAATATGACAAGATCTCAGAGTTAAACTGTGTCAGAAAAAAATAATCTTAATTATGTCAGATAACACTTAAGCAAAACATGGTCAGGTCTAAGTGTCTGAATAATTTTTAAAAATAATCTGTTTTACTGGTAGTCCACGGTATGAAGAATTTTTGGGTATAATATGTCACAGTTTACTTTATTTTGCTATCCTCACTTACACAAATGAACTATAGTGTCCTGCACCCACAAGAAAAAATATATCAAAAATGTCTGAGTAAGTTTTGGTTTGACTGATATATATATATATATATATAACATCTGTTAAATTAGTAGGAGTAGGTTTATAGGAGCAATACTTAGATCTACGATATATTGTTTAAATGCCAATATAAGGCAATAAAGCAGTAATTATTAAATATATTGCTTAAGGCTTCATTTCTTTCAGTCAACAACATTCAAGATTTAAGATTTGAGAAAATCTTCTATTTATATTCTAATCTTCTAACAATTCTATTACAGATATTCTATTATAGACATTAAAATTGTCTAAAAAATTGTGATAATTAAAATGAAGCATTAAACACAAACAGGTTATAAATAAACACTAAATCTCAGCCAGTTTTAATAATGTTCAAATTAAGCACAATATTTATCATCAAGAATTAAAAAATGTAAAGAGTGGTTCCTTTTATATCCTATATATATATATATATATATATACGCTGCCCTCCAACAGTCTGGAAACGCCCTAGAAAAGTGGGGTTTTGGACAATATTGGCATGAATCCTTTTTAATTTGTGATAATTTTGCACTGATAAGTGACAACACAAACTACGGAAACATATTTCATTACATAAACAGTTTATACATAGAAAAAACTTACATTTTCGATTCATCAAAATATCCACCATTAGCAGCTATCTGACCTAAACTGGGTTCTAATTGGTTCATTGTATTCTAAACTTAATTGGCAATCAACTGTTGAAGCTATTAAGGTGTGCTGACCCAAAAATCTTTCACAAACCTGGGCCAAGTTTAAACCAGTAACCAGGCATCACAGCTGGCAAAGGGGCATGTCTGACTTTAACATGTATATATTGCCATTATTATGTAATCAAAATGAAAATTATTATTGCTGGTCTTCAGTGATAATGTCAAGTTACTTTAATGTATTTGCACCAAAAAATTATAAGGATTTATGCTGATATCGTCCAAAACCACACTTTGCCAGGGGTGTTTCCAAACTTTTGGAGGGCAGTGTATGTATATATATATAAGCATTTGTATACCATTAATAAAAAATGTCATGACTTTCTACACACATATATACATATATGTATGTGTGTGTGTGTGTGTGTGTGTGTGTGTGTGTGTGTGTATATATTTATATATACTTTTTATATAGAAAGTCCATTTCACACGTCATGGAAATTTTTATTAATGGTATAGAAATGCTTTGGCATATTTGAATAGACATAACTGAATATTAACAAACTGTCAGACAAGTACAGTCTAACCTTCTCCAAATCTCCTTAATCTCTCTGACTGACCTTTTCCATTTATATGAAGTCTGACTAAATGCAATCCAAACACTCTATTAGAATACATATCACTCATAAAGCTGGGAGTTTAGAACGGAAGCCTGTTAACATTTATTTTCCTTCTAAGGTGTATCAATCATGGCTTGCTTTGTGCTCAGGAGGGGACATTTTTCAATTTAACCTTTATATTACAGAGTGACTGCATCAGAAAGGTTTCAACACACTTAACATGAGTGGCATTTAATATAGCATTACACTTGCAAGGTTAGCCAGAGATGTGACCTTATTCAAATCCTGCTGCCACTACAACACCTATCCTGATGCAATTATAATTAAACGCCTTATGCCGGCTTGCAAATCCTCTGATCGATCACTGATATTAAGGTAAATATTGCACTGCCCCCAGTGAACATCTAACTCTAAAACTGTTATGGATCAGCAGGTTTATATTAACAGCATTGTTGATGTTGTGCGCTCTGGTGTGGATATATTTGGGTAAATTAACTTAGCATAAAGTGCTTCAAGGCTTGATCTTAAAAGGCCCAAGATACCCCCCCAAAAACTCCAAGCTCTGGCTGCATTCCTTTACCCTGCCGTGGCGTTAGGAATACTGTTACTGTAAGGAGTAAAAGCTCATTTTTGCTATGCTTTTTAATCAAAATCAGTTTACAGTTCATAGATTAATGTGTCTCTTTTTGTTTTGGAATATTGTGACAGTGTTGCTCGCTTGGCTTGTCTGTTGTTGTACAAATCTTAAGATAAAAATTGTATCTTTCCCCCTCATATTTGTAAATAAACCCTCTTTTTGTGCATATATTTATTGCGTTATACTGAAGCATTGTCAGCAAGGTGAAATGAGAGGCTTAGGGCTAAGTAAACAGCACTGAACGAGGAAATTGGGAAATCAGTGATGTGCAACGATAATAGCACCCATATAATAAACATAAACAGCTAATTTACGCAAAATGTTTAGCTTTCATTGCCTTTTCCCCTGTTTTAAAATTGGATTTTGGCCAGGAAATTATTACAAAAACGATGAAACCTTTAAGAAATACTTCTTAAAAGGGGAAAAAAAGCAATCCAATAATGCAATTATAAGTCCCTGATTAACAATCATGATTTCCTTAAGGTGTGATTTTTAGTGCACACTAAGGATGTAGCATTCATTGAATAACTCCCGATCCAATGAATAAGGCTGGATGTGTACATTTGCTTCTGAATAACCTAAAGAGCTAAAGAGGGCTCTTTAAATAACTGCGGGTTATGAGGTTTTTAAACATTTAAGATGCTATGCTTTGGACTGACACCGGTTAAATGTAACTAGAAAGTTATTTGAATATTATCATGTTTACACATATAGTGATAGAGATATTTTGTGGTAATCAACATTCTAAAGTCTAAATACCTAAAAATTCACAGGAGACCATAAACCTAACTGGCCATGTCGTGAAAATGTTGTACAGTCGTCGTACCTGCATTTCTATCAACACATGACTGTCAAGCCATGTTTTCTATGCAATACTTAGTAATTTGAGGCAGGGAACACGTTAATGGGCCTTTGCACTATGATCAGGAAATAATTAATTTCCATTGCCCTTGATGAAAGTGTTTATGCACTTGTTGTTTACTACTACAGCATTTCAAACACAAGAGGTTTTAATTTTAACCCTTAGTCAGGAATGTGCCATGCGAGCCTGATTCTCATTGATGCTTGCATCATTTCCTCTAAATTGTTGTCAAATTTGTCCACATGCACAGAGGATTCTTGTCTTCAAGGGTTTACGAGAAACAGCGCAACCCCTTCACTGGCAGTCACGTAAATGAACATTAATAAAATATCTCTTAAATAATGTGGTTGTGAGAGACACTCACCTTTTAGTCGTGGAGCTGCTCTTCCTATAACTCTCCTGTTTGAGATCATTTCCTGCTGAAAGTTGTGCTTTCATCCAGACTAGCTTTTTAGTAGTCTGAAACAGGTTCGCTCTGAATGTGCTTTCTTTCTTCTCCTGAAATAACTCCTTTAAACTGAACCTTGGGCCTTTTCTAGGCTGTCTGTGTGTTTTGAAGTACACAACCATTCAAACGTTTGGAGTCTGTAAGATTTTTGTCTCTTACGCTCACCAAGATTGTATTTATTTGATTAAAAAATATATAGTAAAATAGTAATAGTGAAATATTATGATTTAAAATCACTGTTTTCGATTGTAATATATTGTAATATATTTTAAAATGTAATTTAAAGGGGGACTCAGTAATATTTTAAATACACTGTTTGGAAGTTAGTCGGCTGAGTCCAACAACAAACGTCTAACCGGTCAGCATCGAGGAGACAGAACAAGCAAGAGGGAGATTTGAAAATAAGAAGAAAAAAACTGCAGAATGAGAAATTGGACACAATACAAAAGCTCAAAAGAATATCACTGGAATGAAGGTTTATGACGTTTATATTAGAAAAGCTTTCCAGCGCTGCAGAGAGCTAAGTGGGAAGGTCTGAAAACAGACGCGGAGGCTGCTTTGATCCGCTCATGTGAGTAACACTGGGTTATGATTGTCTGGAGCTGCTGTTGGCGACTAACAACGAACACTTTGTATTTACTCTTGTGTACTGTACGTTCATTTTTTTGTGCTTCCTTGTCGTTCGTTCATCAACGCGCTTTATTTTTCGTGAAGCATTTTGTTGCATGTCAGCTGTGATAAACAGACATTCACTCGCATTGCGTGTTACGGCCAGATAGTGAGAGTTTTGCAGTTAAACTACTGCACACTGACGATTGCTAGAGAATGTGGTGTTTAGCGTCATTGATAGTGCATTCGCCTTACATGCTAGCAGCAATCGCGCCGGGGTTCGAGACTGACTTGGAGCAGGGTGGTTAAGATTGGAGTGTGAGTTTTGGAGGTGGAGCAATGAAGAGAGGGGTGGGTTTGTTTGGGTTGATTTCAAATATCAACAATGTCCAACAGCGTAGTTCAAATACTACTTACAGCACCTTTAAGGGATGTTTTGTTTTAAATGACCCTAATTTGATTAAACTCAAAATATGAGGAAAATATTTTATGTTTTTTAAATATTTCAAATATGAAGGAAGAACACTAAACTTGACTAAATTATTTGGCAAAAAAACTAGCTACAGGTTTTATTTTACTATGCAAAAAAAAAAAAAAAAGCATAAGCGGGGTGTCTATTTACACTAAGTGCAAATAGCGTCCCTTGTTGGCAAACGCTATTTACACTAGCTCCGCTCACCAATGTCTGGTTGGGCCACTCAAGTTTTAAAAAAGACAGAAGGAGAGAGACTCGCATACCTGCTTTTAAAGGTGCTAAATAGGATGTTTTGTTTTATAAATTTTTGCAATATTACTTGAAACTGTCTTTACTAACTGATAAAAGACTATTTATTAGGTGCACTGAAAGGAATATTATTAATATACATCATCTGTGCACGAGGTAGGGCCTTAAAAACATCAGCCAATCGTTTACGCGATCATCGCGTAAACGATTGGCCCTCTGGCTTGTCAATCACTGCCATTACTTTCCTTGTGAGAGACGTGCGCGGATTGGCCCTCTGGCTTGTCAATCACTGCCATGACGTTCCTTGTGAGAGACGCGCGGCTGCGCGCTCCAGTAACTTTCCACACTCTACAGGCGCCGCATGCAATTTTTTTTTGTCAGGAGACAGGAGCAACAACTGCAGATTATGAGTTACCTGCGGTGAGTCCGACATAATGAATCCACTAAGTGTGTGCGCGGCTTTAAGTCACGCACACACTTAACGATTGTAAGGCCGATTATGAATGTAAATTGATACTTATGACTGATCGCGCTCAAACGCGTCCAGTCAGAGCCAGTTGCGTTCAGTCTGCGATTACAGTCGGTGTTCAAATTCCATGTGAAAGTATATAAATCTGCTTCAGGAGCAGGAAACAATCGCTGTATGTTGAGTCTTAGAATGTTTTAGCTAGTCGTTAAATGTGTGCCCGGCTTAATAACACAGCGAATGCCGGTGGTAAACACTCGTGTTCCAATACTCGTGCACGAGTTTTGGGAGGCGTTCACTCGAAAAGAGCTGTGAAGGAGGGGGGTTGTTCTTACGCATGCGCTCATTTAAAAAAAATCAGTCGACGAAAAGATCCTCTGTACC
The DNA here is from genome assembly GCA_003731715.1 of Anabarilius grahami. Taxonomy (NCBI): domain Eukaryota; kingdom Metazoa; phylum Chordata; class Actinopteri; order Cypriniformes; family Xenocyprididae; genus Anabarilius; species Anabarilius grahami. The sequence continues at coordinate 1,709,089 of RJVU01030023.1, forward strand.
ACCTTTAACGCATTCAACGCGGGTTTGAATCCACCTTTTGCCGAGCTGGCATTTATTTTCAATAAAAATGAAAATAATTATCTAAAAGTGGAAATAAACTGCGAACGAGTGTTTAATAACGAGTGTTTAATAATATTAAAAGGTTTTTATTCTCCCAATAAGGCAGCATCTATTTAATTTTGATAAATATAATCATTTACACTCTATGATATTATTGCATCCTGTTAATGTACAATAATACTGAGGTGCAAATAGTATCTGCCAATATGAAGTATAGATAGCATCCAATCACTTTTTACTCTTACTGCAAAAAACTGATACTTTTACATGGTGTAAATAGAATCTATCGCTAATTGTCACCTAGTATAGATAGCATATCGCTAAGAAAATGCTACTATTGTCACTTATTGTAAATAGAATATATTGCTATTTTCACTAAGTGTAAATAGCATCTGTCGCTAAGTAAATAGCCGCTGACAAAACAAAAAGATCCCAATTGAAAGTAGGGGAAAATCACATTATAAAATAAATGTTTTTCTCCAAAACACATTGGCCACAATTATTGGCACCCCTAGAATTTTGTATGAGTAAAATATCTCTGAAGTATATGAATAGTATGAAGTATTCCCATTCATATTTAAATTTTTTAGCACACCAGGGTGATCATGAACATGAAATTGTCCAGCCATGACTTCCTGTTCCACAGGAGTATAAACATGAGGAAACACAAAGGCCAAATTCCTGTAATCATTCATCACAATGAGTAAAACCAAAGAATATAGTTCTGATGTGCAGCAAAAGATTGTTGAGCTTCACAAAATAGAAAATGGCTGTAAGAAAATAGCTAAAGCATTGAAAATCCCCATTTCCACTACCAGGGCAATAATTAAGAAGTTCCAATCAACTAAAGATGTTACAAATCTGCCTGGAAGAGGACGTGTGTCTAAATCGTCCTAATGCAAGATGAGGAGGAGAGTTTGAGTGGACAAAGACTCTCCAAGGATCACAGCTGGAGAATTGCAGAGGTTAGTTGAGTCTTGACTCGCAGAAAGCCTAAAAAAAATTATCAAACAGCACCTACATCCCCACAAGTTGTTTTGGAGGATTTCAAGAAAAATCTTCTGCTCTCATCCAGAAACAATCTCCAGCATATTCAGTTGTCAGACAAGACTGAAACTTCAAACGGGACCGGCTTCTATGGTCAGATGAAACTAAAAAATAGCTTTTTGGCAGCAAACCCACCAGATGGATTTGGTGCACACAGGGATAACATGTACCCCATGCCCAAGGTTAAATATACTGCTGGAACTTTAATGTTGTGGGCCTATTTTTCTGCTGGAGGTCCTGGACATCTTGCTCAGATACATGGCATCATGGATTCTATCAAATACCAACAGATAAAAAATCAAAACCTGACCGCTTCTGCTAGAAATCCAATAATGGGCCGTGGTTGGATCTTCCATCAGGACAATGATCCAA
>RJVU01030023.1:1740358-1775282 GCA_003731715.1 Anabarilius grahami
CTGCAGGTGATGAACAGGAGGGATGCTGGCAAATGTAGTTTTTGACTAGATGACTGGACTGTTGAAGATGGGAAGTTTATATATTTGTTACAGAATACAGACTCACAACAGTGTTGTTTAAAATGAGAATCAGGTTTATTCGAGGCAGACGGTAATGGACACAAGCAGGTGAGTATACTGGATAAAGTAGTAGAATAAATAGCGAATGGAAATACTGACAGCTCTGTTTTCGTTGGAGATGACTGAGGAGGTCATGGATGACAGCAACTGAAGCACACACTTTGGCAGGAGAGTGGAGAAAGGCTGGAGTCAGATTCAGAAGGAGACAGAGGATCAGGGAGACGCTGAAGACATAGAGGATAAGGAGAGACGATGGGGGTATATAGAATATGTTGTTCAGCGGTAAGTGCTGACAGGTAAGTGAGTCCTAACTCAAACGAGACCAGACAAAGTACCAGTTTGATGGGTGTGCTTAAATGCTGCTTGCAATAATGAGGAGATGAAGATCAGGTGTGGGTGATCTCTGTGATTGGATGGTGATGGAACCTGGCTGATCTTCTTCTGGTCCATAGCCCTCCCAATCCACAAGATATTCTATAAAAAGATATACAGTATACCGTAAAAACATGGTAAAAGCATGGTACTCTCAGAAAATCAAGAAAACTAGATTTAAACAATAAGACTAAACGTGTTGAGCTATAAAACAATAATTTGTTTTGTGTCTATAAATGTAAGCAAACAGTTGTTCCCTTGTCTAATAAAACATGTAATATATTAAAGCGTCTTTGGTGTTTCCATGGTTTCTACAAAATAAAACCGGAAACCGAGGGTAACGCAGATATGACGCCATTGACAGGCGACTCCCAGACACGTCCCGTATCGCAATTTTCTCACGATTTGCAAATATTTGGAAACATTTGTGATATTGTAAGTACTCAACTGAACAAAATATATAACACTGGCCTAGTGGTTTTTGGATATTTTACTACAAAAATTTTACATATTTTGCTTTAACATGATCAAAAATGCTGGAGCTGGTTGGCAACTTTTTTGTTGTTTTTTAGAAAATGCTGGCGGGGACTGAGCATTTCGGGTATATTTTTTGGTAAAACAATTGGAGAAAAGAGATAACATAATGATGGTGGGTAGCAAGATAATGTTTAGATTACATTGAAATCAGATAACAATGTGTCCCCAATGACCTCAGAACACAGGACATGCATATAATAGGGACATGCGTACAATAACACACACGACTGACAATATTAAATACATATTATAGAGATATTTAGTTTATTTTCAAAAGGCTGAATATGCACAGTGTGATAGTCTAAATGAGTGTGTATGCTAGTGTGTGTGTGCTCTCTGCCTGATGCCTGAGGTGCTTTTGCAGAGATGAAAGGCTTCTGATGAAGTGTGGATACTTGGGCCCGTGACAGCTGTATATTAATCTACAGAACTTCAGACAAAGCATTTTCTCTCTCCCATTCTCTCCCCTCTTTACCCTCTCATCTGAAAAACACTACAGACCCCAGGGTCCTCTGCATCCGCCTCGGCTACAGTACATGAAACAAAAATTGGTTCACTTTAAGGGCTTTAGCTCGTTTGAAGCCTCACCAGCTGCTTTACCTATCTTTTCTGACTTTTTTCTCTTAATGTTGTACCATATTGTGACATGTAAGCAGAACATGAACACTTCAAACTAATAATTGAGAGATGAAACAGACACATTTTGTTTTGTGAAAGCTTTCATTGGGCTATGGAATATTACAAATATAACACAGATTAACTCAATAAGAATTATACATGTTACTGAAAGATCTTACAAATACATTAATTTGTTGAGTTATCAAATTAAAACATCTTAATTTAAAACACCACAATATGTACTATATTTGTTTGTTCCAAGTAAAAATATTGAAATTACAAAGAAAGAGAAAAAATAAAAATTGCTGTGGAATTAAAATGGTTCCACTCAGAAGTCATTCAAGATTGTTTTGACTTTCGTTACTGGTTTTTTAAATTTTTTTATTCACTGACCATGGGTATCTTTCATTAATTTATATACATAATGTCAGTTTAAAATATTAATCAATATTGTGATATTGGACCACAAAAAAGAATGCCCATAGTCATAGTTACACCAAGCTTTCCCTCACCTTCTACAAAGTGACCATTCACACCCTGTTCACTCTCCCCACAGTTTAATCAAACTCACCTGGAGCCTCATGTACAAAACTTTCCATAGATTTCATCCTAAAAGTGTGCATATGCCAGAACAAAAGCCAGAACCTGCAAAAAATTCCCAAAATGTATCCATAATGAAACCCAGTCAGCAGAAGCTGGCAAACATCTCTACCCTGTCTCCTCGCCGAAATAACCATATATGGAGCTTACAAGACAAAATAATAGGACAAGGGCCAATGGTCACATCTTCCAATATAAACTCCGGTATGATTGACCTCCTGTTTTTAAAACTTTAGATTCTCGTAAATGTTTTATTGGTATTCCAATTTTGTGCATAAGTTAAATTCGCAATTGTGGATGAAAGCATAGTTATTGTCTAGTCATTTTATTGCTAAGATGGTTCAGACTCCTGTTATTTTATATAATTACGTGGTTGTGCTCATTGTGCTCCATTGGCTGCTCCATTATTGTCTCCTATTTACTTGCTGACGGAGAGCAGATAGGACTGGGAGACACCGATGGTCCTGTAGGCAGAGGCGGAGCCACAGCGACGAGTGTCCTAGGTAATGTCTTAGGACTGAGGCGGAACTGATGTGACTGAGGATTAAGGCGGAGCCAGAGGAAAGGCATAGCCCGGTGGAGCCGCAGCGGTGGAGAGATGGAGTGCAGCTAATGGCTCGTAAGACCATGGCGCAGCCAGAGTGATGTCTGACCAAGGCAGAGCCAGAGAGACGAGGAAGCCTGGTTAAGCTGTGAGGACATTGCTCCTGTCTGCCTCTGCCTCGCTGCTGGTGTTTTGCGTCTCCGTATAGCTTTTCTCTTACTTTTATTGAATCTCTTACTTTTATTCATTGTTGCTTATATTATTATTATTGCCTACCACATTAATCTGACGTCGGTAGCTTGTAATCTTTGAATCTAAATCGCTGTTACAACGCGTTTGCATCTCGCTAGCTTGTTAACTTGTCATCAGTCTCGCGCACTCCTTTTTCAACGCGTTCATCAAACCGCTGTGGTAACTCGGATCAGTCTACAAACACGGTGAGTCATGTCATCCTTTCCCAGTGTTATCTCGTGTTCAGTTTGTCACATGTTTAGCATAGCTCTCTCTGTCAGCGACGAGGGATTTACATGTCATAAATGTAGGGAAATAGTCAGGCTGACGGAGAGAATCTCAGAATTAGAGACACGCATCCAAACTTTAATCGAGGATAGTAAGAATGCAGGGGCTTCAGATTCTGTTTTGGATGCGACTAGCTTAGTGAACTCTGTACATTGTTCGGTTCCGGCTGTAGAGCCCGCGCAGCAGGGCACTTGGGTAACGGTGAGGCGTCCTAGCCGCGGAAAACACCACTCTTCCGTTCCAGTAAGAACATCAAACAGGTTCTCCCCACTCAGTGACGCACCCACTGAGAATCCTGTTGAAAGTGCCCTAGTTATTGGCGATTCTATTACACGGAACGTGAAAATAGAGACACCAGCCACCATAGTCACATGTTTGCCGGGAGCCAGAGCACCTGACATCAAAGCAAATTTAAAAGTGCTGGCTAATGCTAATCGTAAATACTCTAAAATTATTATTCACGTCGGCACAAATGATGTTCGACTTCGCCAGTCGGAGATCACTAAAATTAACATTAAAGAGGTGTGTGAACTCGCAAGTACAATGTCAGGAGAAGTAATTTGCTCTGGTCCCCTTCCTGTTCGTAGGAGTGATGAGATAGTTAGCAGATTATCATCACTCAATGGCTGGTTGTCTAAGTGGTGTCCGCAGAATAATATAGGTTTCATAGACAATTGGAAAAGTTTTTGGGGCAGACCTGACCTGTTGAAAAGAGATGGTATTCATCCCTCTCGGGATGGTGCTGCTCTTCTCTCTAGTAATATGGCACATAGTCTTAGAACTAAAACATGACAAACTGGGGCCCAGGACAGGAAGCAGACAGACTGGCTAAACCGACCGTCTGCTAGCTGCCTCACGTTACAGAAGTCAGATAATTCCCAACACATAGAAACTCTCGCACCTAGATATTATCACATAGAGACTGTGTCTGTACTCCGAATTAGTAAAAACAAAAAACTTCCAAACCCATTTAATGGTAAAAATTTAATTGATGTTCAACAAATAAAAAATAGAGATAATAATGATAAACAAATGATAAAGCTTGGGTTGTTAAATATTAGATCACTTTCTTCAAAAGCACTTATTGTGAACGATATTATCACAGACAATAATCTAGATGTGCTGTGTTTGACAGAAACCTGGCTAAAACCGGACGATTACATTACTTTAAATGAGTCTAGCCCTCAAGGTTATGATTATAGACACAATCCTCGACAGAAAGGCAAAGGGGGAGGTGTTGCTGTAATTTATAGTAATATTTACAGTATCAGCCAGAAGTCTTTCAAATATAATTCCTTCGAAGTGATGGTGCTTTACGTAACATTATGTAAGTTGACATTTGTGCTGGCTACTGTATACAGGCCACCAGGACACCATACAGACTTTATCAAAGAAATTGCCGATTTTCTATCAGAATTAGTACTAGCTGCAGATAAAGTCCTTGTTGTTGGTGATTTTAATATCCATGTAGATAATAAAAAAGACTCATTGGGATTGGCATTTACAGACATTCTAAACTCTATTGGTGTTAGACAACACGTGTCAGGACCCACTCATTGTCGTAATCATACTTTAGATCTAATATTGTCACATGGAATCGATATTGATGCCGTTGAAATTCTGCAGCAGAGTGACGACATCTCAGATCATTATCTAGTCTCGTGTATACTACATTTAGTTAAAGCGGCTAAACTGCCTCCCTGCCATAAATATGGTAGAACCATCACTTCTACCACTAAAGATCGCTTTATAAATAATCTTCCTGATCAGTTTCATCGCCTTAGCATACCAGACAGCTTAGAAGACCTCGATGTTGCAACAGAAACTATTGCCTCTGTCTTTTCCAGCACATTAGACTCAGTTGCTCCTTTGCGTTTAAAAAAGATTAAGGAAATTAATCCAACGCCATGGTACAATGAGCACACTCGGGCCCTAAAAACAGCAGCTAGAAAAATGGAGCGCAGCTGGAAGAAAACAAAACTAGAAGTATTTCGCATTTCGTGGAGAGAGAGAATGATTGAGTACAGAAAGGCCTTAAAAACTGCTAGATCTGCCTATTTTTCAAAACTTTTAGAAGAAAATAAACACAACCCTAGGTATTTATTTGATACAGTGGCTAAATTAACAAGAAATAAAGCTTCAACTTCTGATGTTTCCAAAGAGCACAGCAGTAATGACTTTATGAACTTCTTTACTTGCAAGATTGATAATATTAGAGAAAAAATTATAACCATGCAACCGTCTACTACAGTATTGTGTCAGACAGTGCATTGTAGTGTCCCTGAAGAAAAATTCAATTCATTTACTGCTTTAGGAGAGGAAGAATTGTCTAAACTTGTTAAATCATCAAAATCATCCACATGTATGTTAGACCCTATACCGACTAAGCTATTGAAAGAGATGCTTCCAGAGGTCATAGATCCTCTTCTTAATATTGTTAATTCATCTTTATCACTAGGATACGTACCAAAAACTTTTAAGCTGGCTGTTATTAAACCTCTTATTAAAAAACCACAACTTGATCCTAGAGAATTAGTCAATTACAGGCCGATTTCAAATCTCACTTTTCTGTCAAAAATACTAGAAAAGGCAGTTTCATCACAACTATGTTCCTTTTTAGAAAGAAATAGTATCTGTGAGGATTTCCAGTCAGGATTTAGACCGTACCATAGTACTGAGACTGCTCTCATTAGAGTTACTAATGATTTGCTCTTATCATCAGATCGTGGTTGTATCTCTCTATTAGTGTTACTGGATCTTAGTGCTGCATTTGACACTATTGATCACAATATTCTTCTAAATAGACTCGAAAACTATGTTGGCATTAGTGGAATTGCATTGGCATGGTTCAAATCATACTTATCTGACCGTTATCAGTTTGTAGTAGTAAACGATGAGATGTCATATCAATCACAAGTTAAATATGGAGTACCGCAAGGCTCAGTACTAGGACCGTTGCTTTTCACTCTGTACATGCTACCCTTGGGAGATATCATTAGGAAGCATGGCGTTAGTTTTCATTGTTACGCTGATGATACTCAGCTCTATATCTCTTCGCGCCCTGACGAAACTTACCAATTCGCTAAATTAACAGAATGTATAGCTGATATAAAAAACTGGATGACCAGTAATTTCCTACTACTAAATTCAGAAAAAACAGAGATTCTAATTTTTGGACCGAAAACTTCTTCACGCAATAACCTAGAATACTGTCTAACACTTGATGGCTGCTCTGTTAAGTCTTCGTCGTCAGTTAGGAACCTGGGTGTGCTCTTTGATACCAATCTTTCATTTGAAGGCCATGTTACTAGCATCTGTAAAACCGCATTCTTCCATCTTAAAAATATATCTAAACTACGACATATGCTCTCAATGAAAAATGCAGAACAGTTAGTTCATGCGTTCATGACCTCAAGGCTAGATTACTGTAACGCTCTACTGGGTGGTTGTTCCTCCCGCTTGATAAATAAACTACAGCTCGTACAAAATGCAGCAGCTAGAGTTCTTACTAGAACTAGGAAGTATGACCATATTAGCCCAGTTCTGTCATCACTGCATTGGCTTCCTGTTAAACATCGTATAGATTTTAAAATCTTGCTAATTACTTACAAAGCACTAAATGGTTTAGCTCCCCAGTACCTAAGCGAGCTCTTAATGCATTATAGTCCTTCACGTTTATTGCGATCTCAGAATTCAGGCCAGCTGATAATACCTAGAATATCAAAATCAACCGCAGGCGGTAGATCCTTCTCCTATTTGGCACCTAAACTCTGGAACAATCTTCCTAGCATTGTTCGGGATGCAGACACACTCTGTCAGTTTAAATCTAGACTAAAAACGTATCTCTTTAACCTGGCATACACATAACACATTATCAATTTATATTTTCAAATCCGTTAAAGGATTATTAGGCTGCATAAAATAGGTCAGCCGGAACCGGGAACACTTTCTATAACACCAGATGTACTCGTTACATCAGAAAAAGAATGGCATCTACGCTAATATTAGTCTTTCTGTTTATCCCGAGGTTTACCGTAGTCAACCGGATCCGGGCCGTATCCAGCTGAGACCAAGGACCGGAGCCATGACACGACCACAACGCAGCCCTGAAGTATCAGCAGAGATCGAGTCGACTAGATCATCCATTGTGAAGGCCTCATCGACACGACAGCCAGTAGCACAGTTCCTCAACAAACCGTCCATACCGGCGTGATGAATACGATCCTCAACTGGACATGACCACAACGCAGCCCTGAAGTATCAGCAGAGATCGAGTCAACTAGATCATCCATCGTGAAGGCCTCATCGACACGACAGCCAGTAGCACAGTTCCTCAACAAACCGTCCATACCGGCGTGATGAATACGATCCTCAACTGGATATGACCACAACGCAGCCCTGAAGTATCAGCAGAGATCGAGTCAACTAGATCATCCATCGTGAAGGCCTCATCGACACGACAGCCAGTAGCACAGTTCCTCAACAAACCGTCCATACCGGCGTGATGAATACGATCCTCAACTGGATGGAACTGAAATAAACACTTTGATTGGTGCGATCCTATCAGACTTATGATAGCAACCTGATTCGTAACAAAGCACTGTTCGCCAGAGGAGAACTGGCCCCCCGACTAAGCCTGGTTTCTCCCAAGGTTTTTTTTTCTCCATTTTAACACCTATTTGCCACTTGTTTGCCACCTGTTTGCCACCTGATGTCACCTGATGGAGTTTGGGTTCCTTGCCGCTGTCGCCTTTGGCTTGCTTAGTTGGGGACACTCTTGTAACGTCTTTATCATGTTATTTGTACTTGACTGATGTTCTCATAATGTTGAGCAAAAACGTTCTCAGAACATTGAGAGAGAATGTTCTTAGAACAACATTGCCGTAGCGTCTTTATGATGTTATTATTATTTGCTAAATGTTTTTGAAATTTTAGCTGGATGTTCATCTAACATTTTTTTTTTTTAAATTTTTAAATAGAACTGTAGAGAACATGAAGCCACATTGTGACCTTCTTTGAACGTTCTGGGAACGTTACTAGGTGACAGTTTACCCCGCTAGAAATTTTATGTTCTCAGAACATTCTCAAAACATCCACTGGTGTTAAGGACGTTGTCTAGTAACGATGTGGAGTTAAAATCCCCTAAAATCATATAAGGAACCTTGAACTGCAGCACTTTCATTACCAAAAGAGGACGTTTTATGTCCCAAATGTTCTGTAAAATTTCTGATTTTTTGTCACTTTTAGATAACTTTTAGGCAAAGTTGCACAGGGTCACGAGAATGTCGACTTCTGCGTGGGTTTTATAGAAAATAATAAAGTTTGAAGTCACCGTTATGGAGGTGAGCATTTGCTTTAGATGGGCTCTTGATTTTTGACTTTTAACATTAGATTTTTTCTGTCTGCTTTAACTGTTTTGTCAAGACTTGCTAGTTATAGCAAAAAATGCAAGAGAAATTCTGTTTAAATGAATTGGGTTGTTAAGTGCTGGTGATTCAGTCATCATGAAGTGTCCTGATTCACTGATCATCAACAATGTCTCAAACTATGAATGTATTAGCTGTTAGTTTGCACTATTAATGTTTTTAATTTAATTTGTTATACAGACAAGAGTTTTGAGCGGTGTTTCTAATCTCACACATGAATCAGCGTACGATCCTCAACGATGGTGACACTAATCAAAAATTTTATTTTTAACTTTAGTAGCTTGTTTTGTGATATTCAGAGTTAATCTGTTTATCTGAAAATGTTGTCACCATTGTTGAGGATCATACGCAGAATCTTGATGTCTGTGTGAATCTGTATGATGCTGTTTGAATAATTTCTGCCCAATGATAAAAACTTTCAAAATATTGCAGGATTTTATACATTGTCATATAACTTCAACAACATGAAAGAAAATACAATATTCAGAGATCAGTGAATAAAACCACTGAATGATGAGAAAGTCATCAACAATGAGCAGATTTCTCACAATTTCTTTTGCAACAAATGCATTAAAAACACAATTACAATTGGAGAAAACTTAGTCAAAACATGAAGGGTCAGGAGCCCAACTAAAGCAAGCGCTTACCTCCGTAACGGTGACATTTATAAATTTGATAAAACATCAACACCTCATTAAGAAGATTTGTATGAAAGAAACAAAGTCAGAGTGGTTTGTAATAAGTGAAGATGCAGATATGTAGAGAGATCTGTTAGTGTTTAATGTTGTTTCTGTTATCTGAGTTTTGTGAGGTTACCTGTGCTTCAGTCAGTGATGATCCAGAAACCCCTCTTCTGCATGTTGCTTTATTTAAAGGCTGTAGTTGCTGATGCAGTGATACAGCAGTTACATTAGCTCATGCATGTGCTGTTGTTTTTTTGTCTTTTGTAAAACATTTAAGAAAAATTTGTTTTTGTTTGAGCAGTACTTAATTAGTCAACTTTTTTGACAAGGGCAGCAGGGACATTCCATAAAATAAAATATGGTTCCCTAAACGTTCAGAGAACGTCCTAAAAGGTACTGTGAAGGTCCGCCAAATAACATCCTAAGAGCTCTACATCGTGACCGTCTCTGAACGTTCTGGGAACATTACTAGACAATGTCATTAACACTAGTGGGTATGTTTTGAGAATGTTCTGGGAATGTAAAATTTCTAGCGGGGCAGGGTGTTGTGAACGTTCAGAAAATATATACGTTTTCATAACATTTCCAAAATGATAGAATGGAATGTTCCTCTAACGTTCACATAAACCAAGAAAAAACGTTCTTAATTCATTAAAAAAACTGGACGTTTTCAACGTGTACAAAACATTCAGAAATAACGTTTTCATAACATTTCCAAAATGATAGAATGGAATGTTTCTCTAACGTTTACATAAACCAAGAAAAAACATTCTTGATACATTAAAAAACTGGATGTTTTGAATGTTTAAAAAACATTCCGAAATAACGTTTTCATAACTTAAAGAGAATGTTAATAAAACGTTCTGACAACTCCTTTTTGTTAGCTGGGTAGTTGCCTGTGTGACGCTGAAGACCTGAGGCTTGTCCACAAAACAGAACTGTGTTAGAGGAGAAATTGAGGGGCTGAAGGGAACCAGTGGAGGCGGGGCTGATGGACAGGCTGAATCAGGATGTGGAGGTGAGAGAGGGAGGCTGGGTGGGATCAACGACGATGACATAATCTTTATACAGGGCAACCAAACAGACTTCATGCTCGGAGATGAAGACATAGAAGATTTTGATCTGGGCAGGACCAACGGCGACGGGTGACTCAGCAGAATGTCGATATCTAATTCCTCAAAATAACCAGCAGGGGTCAGTAAAAGCTCACACTTAGTGGTGGGATGGTGTGAGGAGTTTTCCATCGAACTCCACCAGTAATCCCACAACAACACATGTTGTTGGCAAGGAACCCAAACAACTCCATCAGGTAAAAAAAATTGAGAAAAAAACCTGGGAGAAACCAGTCTCAGTCGGGGGACCAGTCCTCCTCTGGCCAACAAACGAACAGTGCATGATTATGATTCAGGCGGCATTACAGGTCAGAAGTCAGATTGGGATCGCAACAGTCAAAATATTTAATCCAGTTCCATCCGGTTGAAAATCAGATTCATCATGCCGTTATGGAAACGGGTTTGTTGGGGATCTGTGCCACTGGCTATCATGTCAATGAGGCCTTCACAGGGGATGGTCCAGTTGACAATCTCTGCTGACACTTCAGGGATGTGTTATGGTCGTGTTTAGGCACAGGTCCTCCATCTGATCCAAATAGGAAAAGGATCTACCACCAGTGGTTGATTTTGATATTCTAGGTATTATCAACTGGTCAGAATTCGATTGCAATAGACATGAAGGACTATAATACATTAAAGGGATAGTTCCTCCAAAAATGAAAATTATCCCATGATTTACTCATCCTCAAGCAATCCTAGGTTCATATGTTAATCTTCTTTCAGACGAACACAATATTTATATTTTAAAATATCCTTAGTCCTCCAAGATTTATAATGGTTGTGAATGGTAACCCACATTCTGAAGACAGAAAAATGCATCCATCCATAAAAAAAGTAATCCATACGGCTCCAGGGGGTTAATAAAGGACTTTTGAAGCGAAGGGATGTGTTTTTGTAAGAAAAATATCCATATATAAAACTTTATAAATTCAAATATACGAGCTACCGGCAGACAACCATAAACTAACCGTAAACTTAAATCTAACGCCATGATATCTGCCAAGGGTAGCATGTACAGAGTGAAAAGCAATGTTCCTAGTATTGAGCCTTGCAGTACTCCACACTGAACTTGTGATCGGTATGACATCTTCTCATTAACTGCTACAAAATGATAATGGTCAGATAAGTATGATTCGAACCAGGCCAATGCAATTCCACTAATGCCAACATAATTTGAGTATATTCAAAAGAATTTTGTAGTCCATAGTGTCAAATGCAGCACTAAAATACAATAACACTAATAGAGAGATACAACCACAATCAGATGATAAGAGCAAATCATTTGTAACTCTAATGAGAGCAGTCTCAGTACTATTGTACGGTCTAAATCTAATTTAAAAATTTCTTTTTTTAAAAAGGAAGATAGTTATGACGATACTGCCTTTTCTAGTATTTTTGACAGAAAAGGTAGAATTGAGATCAGCCTGTAATTGACAAATTCTCTACGATCAAGTTGCTTTTTTTTTAAATGAGACTTTTAATAATAGCCAGCTTAAAAGTTTTTGGTACATATCCTAGTGACAAATATAAATTAATGATATTAAGAAGAGGATCTATGATCTCTGGAAGAATCTCTTTCAACAGCTTAGTAAGTATAGGGTCTAACATACATGTTGTTGATTTTGATGATTTAACGAGTTTAGACAATTCTTCCTCTCCTATAGCAATGAATGAATTAAATTTTTCCTCAGGGACACTACAATGCACTGTCTGACGTGATACTGTACTGTAGTGGACAGTTGCATGGTTTTAATTTTCTCTCTGATATTATCAATCTTGCAGGTAAAGAAGTTCATAATGTCATTATTGCTGTGCTGTTTGGAAACGTTAGAAGTTGAAGCTTTATTTCTTGTTAATTTAGCCACTGTATCAAATAAAGCCTCTAGTTTTGTTTTCTTCCAGCTGCCTTTCTGTCACAGTCACCATCTATCTCACCTTCCCCGGACTCCATTTCCCATGATCCCTCCTGTTGCTCACCTGATCACACTCAGCAATCACCTGCACCTAATCACACAATCACCTCTTCAGCACAGCAGCATTTAAGCACACACTTCACCCTAGCACTTTGTCTGGTCTCGTTTGTTTATGGACTCACTTACCTGTCAGCACTTACCTTTCTCCAGCGTCTCCCTGATCCTTTGTGTCTTCAGCGGCTTCCTCGTCAGACTCTATTCCCTGGACTCCTTCCACATTCCACCATCTCCACATAAGTGTGTGCTCGGCTGCTCACAGCTACGATCTCCTCCAACCATCTACAATACAAAGAACTGTCAGTATTCTCATTCAATATTACCATCCTGCTTTGACTGTCTTACTCACCTGCCTGTTTGCATTCCCTGCTACCATCAGTAAAGCTTCATATGAATTTCTACGTTGTTGTGAGTCTGTGTCCCGTAACAGAAGACCAGACCAACTAAAAAGAAGATGAGCAGCTATGAAAAAGATGTGGGACTTTGCGGGACAGATCGTGGAGGCAGCGCAATCCAGCCGCGATCTGTTTTCCTACACCTCAAAATTCTGCCTCCTCTTCCAGACCAGCCTCTTAGAAGACGACAACATCAAGGCTTTGTACAATTTTGGGAACTCCCCGACGTTGCTGGGCTGAACTGGAGAGAGGCCATCTCCATATGTTGGGAAAGCTCCATTCCCACATATGCTTTCCAGCCAGCCCAAGTGTCTCATTCCAAGATGGCCGCCATTCCTGAGCCTCGTTCCAAGATGGCCACCACTTCTGAGCCTCGTCCCAAGATGGCCACCACTTCTGAGCCTCGTCCCAAGATGGCCACCACTCCTGAGCCCTCAGTCAAGATGACCACCACCATGCCTGAGCCCTCGGTCAAGATGGCAGCCTCCACGCCTGAGCCCTCAGTCGAGATGGCCGCCGCCATGCCTAGGTCCTCTCCAGAGCTAATAGCGAACCAATGGTTAATAGACTTTTGGTCAGAACCGAATCCAGCCCCTGACCAGAGTCCAGTGATGGCTTCAACTCCCTTCCTCGACCAGAGTCCAGAGGCAACTCCCTTCCTCATCCAGAGTCCATAGGTGATTCAGCTCCAGCCTACGAGCCTGCTCCAAAGTTCGCTCCAGCCCAGAAACCCGTGGTCCACTCCAGCCCAGAGGCCACAACGCCTGAACATCCTGATCCGCCATGGTGTCCCGAACATCCTGACCCGCCATGGCACCCCGAACGGCCGGCTCCGCCCTGATCACCTAGAGGCTTCATACCTACCTTCACCCTCCTGTCAAGACTCCAGGACGCCCGCCTTCCCTCCCTGGTCATTCCATCTACGGCGCAAGGAGGGGGGAGTACTGTCACGGTCACCATCTATCTCACCTTCCCCATCTATCTCACCTTCCCCAGACTCCATTTCCCATCATCTCTCCTGTTGCTCACCTGCTCAGCAATAACCTGCACCTGATCGCGATCAATAGAAGCTTCTACGGAACCCTAAGCTTGTGCCAGGCTTCGGCCTAGGAACTTCCATTCACCAAAGATCCTCTGAATCCAACTGGTTCTCTTTTGTCAAGACAATATCAGCAAAGATTCAACGGAAGCCTCCACAAATTGCATCAGGACAGTTTTAATTCAACTTGGAGAGACATGCAAGTATCAAACTTAGTCTCATCATCGGAGTTTAGTCTAGTTAATAAAGTCTTGTTCATGTCACACGTAAAGTTGTCCGTGTTTTGCTCTCATATACTGGAGTCCCTATTCATGTCAATCCTGACTACAGGCTTTTAGTAGTACTTTACCATAACCTGGAAATAAACATTTCTTAGAATTAATAAACAATTAACACTGTGCGTTCATTGGACAACAGGTTAATTGATTGTAATATAAATTTTATTACATTAAGTTAATTTTATTAACTGATCCAAATATTAATAATTAATTATAACTAGTTATGATTAATTATTCATATTTATTTTGAGCTAATTTGCTACATAATGGTGGAGAATGCGGGCATGATTAAACAAAGGTTATGATCTTAAACCACTGTCAACTTAAAAGTGTGCATTTGATAATTCCCGTCAGAATACGACAGACAATGCGCATTTCGGTCACTAATTGCTGGCTTTTTAAATGCTGATAAAGTGATAGCTTGAATTGACTGACATCTCTACTGTAACTGAAAGAGTCTTGACACGTTTTAGCATATGTTCAAATGGTAACAGTGTAAAGTTAATCTGATTTTAGCGAAGAAATCCTAATCTCAGTATTAGAGCGTAAGCCTGTTTTGACGAAGGAATCTCAGCTCAGCGGCATGTAAACTGTACCAGATTTGACTATTCTGCTTTGGTTGGAGAAATACCAATTGCAGTATTGCTTAACCTGTTTCTGATGAATAAATATCAGTTGTGTTATATAAATGTAGATTTGGGTAATGCTCCCCTTTTATAGTTAAGATTGATGTCATTCATCTGAACTTTGGCTGCATCTACAAGCATACCTACCTGTTGACCAAAACTGTGTTTCACTCGCTGAAAGAAACATCAGTATTCATGCACAAGACGGACTTAACTATGTATGCTTAAACAAGCTTTGACTTACAGCAAAACTGTATAATTACTCTTTAAACAAGTACAAGAAGTTGTTTAAAGTAGAGAGAAGAGTTTACATGAGTAAAATTTGCAAATGCCAAAACATATTTGCATTTTACTGAATGTAATATCAAGCTTTTGAAAATCTGAAAGTATAAGCATCACATTTTAACTCTATACGTAACTTGTTTGAAATGAGCAGACAGTCTTCATGAACTGTTGGAATTGCTCTGAGGTGCATTGGTTCCCATGACAACGACTTGTCACAGGAAGTGCTAACTCATCACCTTCTGATGCCATGTTGTAAACAAACCAGGCTAGGTGGCTAAGCTAACCCCACCTAGCAGCCCTTCCGCTCAGGCTAAGCTAAATAATAGCTTCTACAGTTAGTGGTTAGCATCATTCACGTGAAGCCTTAACTATAGCTTGTGTGTATGCAGTGTGAACTGATCTAAACCAATTTCCTTTAACCACATTCCTGGTTTTCTGATTTTTCTCTTTCCTTACCTTTAATTCTTCTCAGCTAATTTCACCTGCACTTAGGTGCATTTCTCCCTGAACACTGTTCAGCTAAATCTGCAGTTACTAGGGTAATTAAATCTAAATTTAATTACATGTAAACTGTTTAGCTAAAGAAGAATTCTAAGATTTATTGAGATTTTTCATGGTGTGGCCCTGAACATGCTGCAGCTGTGACCAACTATAGAGTGATTTCCAAAGCTAATCTAATTGTTAATCATTAGTGCTATTGACTATTCCCAATACCAGGTCATTCTGCTGTTTGAATCACTTCTTTAAATCTTTTATTGATTTTAATCATAATAGCAGTCAGCTATTCGTTTTTACTAGTATTATTTCGTTCATCTGTGTGATTTATTTACATTTTCCTTTTTGGTCTCGTGTGGTTTAAATTCCCAATAGAACCACAAGTAGTTAGACACACTTTCCTTCTTGATTTTGTTTATTTACAACAGTTGCTTCAATTTTATGAGCCAGCTACAAAAGTAATCTGAACGATTGCTATGGCATAATTTTGAGCACCACTAATAAACACAATCTAATAGGAAAGCTCTCCTCTTCCTCTCCCTTTCTCTTTTCCATTTGTTCAGAGGTCAAGCCTGTTGTGAGCCATCAGCAAGTTCTGAGACATAATTTGACCATAAGAACCATCTTAAGTCATTTATTAAACCTAGCTGTATTTTATACACCTAGCTGCCCACTGTGCCTTCAGCTCCAAATTCTGTTTGATCTTGCATTAGTCTCTTACCCTTACTCTCACCACAAGCGTGCCAAAATGTTGCAGATGCTCAGCCTAACTGCCGAGATGGCAGACCAAAAGGACTGGCTAGGTGTCGTGAGGAACACCCTCCTAACCAGGGCTGCTGATCAGCACCAGAGCCAAAAGCAACTGGACAACGATGGAAGAGAACTAAAGGAAGACGACTCAAGCCAGAGATCACAGGATCTCACAAGGAGCTGACGCATGCTGAAAGCCACATAGACCAGCTAGAGATGGAGGCTCAGGACAGACACAAGGACCTTGACAGAATAGAGACACAGAAGAGAATCCACAAACTTCAAAAGGCTCTGACAGCTGCTCAGCAATGAGAGCAGCTGGAAAAGGCAGCCAGAGAGGACCTGGAAAAGGAACCCTTTCACAAAGAGTCACTGTTAAAACAGCAAATTCTGAACTCTTTTACAAAGATGCCAGAACCAGGGCCTGCGAACGTCACCTGGACAACACCAAAGATGAACTTGACATGCCCCAAAGAGAACTGAGACTCTCTTACCTACAGCAAACAGAACCACTGCAGGAGAAACATCTCACTTCACCACATGAAGTCAGCAGAAGAACCTCCCCCAGCCAAGCACAGAGGTACAGAGGGGGGGAGCCAAGGCCTTCTGCTTGACACCTTATCAGCCAATTTCCTGAAATCCTCTGCAGCTGCAGAAGGAGAAGGATTAATTCAGGCAGACCCCGGTACCAGACCTACCACGGGGAGAAGCCATGGATGGAAACATCCTCTTCCTGCAGACACCGCAGGATCTCCAACAGCAGGCAGCACAAGGACAACTGGACATGCCTGCATCGGACCAGCAGGAGCTTCTAATGCTAGTAAAAGAGCTCCTTGAACAGTTCTTACCTGAGGAGTACTCAGAAGCACAAGCTTCTGACCACTCACACAACACCAGCTCAGAGACCTGAGCTTGTCTACTGTCTTCATCAACCGCCATGGAACGACCACCACTCCAGGAGACACATACAACCAGAGACCATCACAGCCTTCCAGCCTTGTGTCCCAGTGGTGTGTCTGATCTTTCTGCACCTTCAACGTCGCTCGCTGTTGTCCATAGAAAGAACAACAACGATCGAAAAGGGGGGATGTAGCGTCTGGATCAATCAGCCACACATTTATTCAATGTATTTAATGAATTACCCATAAACTCACTCCCACTATCAAAGTTCTGTGAACCCATCCCCCTAAAACTGCAACCAGCATCCCAAATGTAGCTAACACACTGACAGAACTAGGTGTCCTGTTACAGATACAAGGTACTTTTATGATCAGAAAGAATGTTAGTGACTTGTGACTCCTTCTTTCTGAGAAGGACAAATAAACTCTCTTAAATGATTCTGACCCCTTGTAAATGTTACATGTTTTTATCTGGTTAATTTCACTGATTTTAATGTGTTATTTAATCCTACTTATTTTTTATTACTAATTTTCAAATTCACTGCCCTTGTTTAAAACAAGTTCATTTCATTCAATTAAAAGTAATTAGAAAAAAATATGTTTCATTTAATTTCCATATACTGTCCGGTCTGCGCATGTGCAGACAAATTTTTTTCTGAAGGCGCCAAGGCGGGGGGATTGAACGTGATGCACTCGTTTGAATGCTGCATCCAGCTCTGCATTTTCGGTAAGTAAGCAATATATAATCATTGGTGTGTTATATTTGTTACTTAAACAGGGTTCTGTTTACACTTTAAAACATTTTATAGAAAAAAAATGTGTTTAGCTAATGCTAAGTTTGTGTGTTTTTTATATAAATTACATTAGCTAAGGTTTCAGCAACTATCTTAACCACGTGAGTTGTGTAAGGTTAGTAAGTTAACTTAGCTTAAGTGTTAAATGCTTGGTGAATTCAGTGTTTGTCTTGACTTATTTATTAGTTTGTGGAAGCCGAATAAAAGCAAAACAGTTTTACGAATGTTAACGTTAATTGTAGCTGCACCTTCCTTGCTGTCTAGGCTTGTACGTTACGTTAGACTGGCCAAGCCTAACATTACATTAACGTTATTCCTGACTGGCTGTAAGCATGTTTTCTAATCGTGTCAAGGTGTTAACATTAGGACAAAATACACCTGTGAAATCATGTTGGTAAAAGGTGGTTAACGTGCACTGACGGCAAGAATTTATGTTTCTACATAATCATAATGGCAGGCCTAGGTAACGTTGGGTGCCTGAATTTACCGTTTCTTTAAAAGTTTGTATTTTTTTCACACCCGTAGACCCGCCCCTACTCTGCCGCTGACTGGCTCCGACCGACCGTGACATTTTTCAAGGCCTGTCACTCCACTTGCGCAAACCTAACCAACGAATGCAACAAACACTAGCCAATCAGAGGCAGGTCTTCGCGGAATGTGGGTAGGAAAAAAAAACAAGCTTCTCTTTCGTGGTAGCGGCATGGGTAGCAGTCCTCGTGGACGGTATCCGACTCGCCTTATCAGAGCTTAAAACGTAAAGGTGGGGCTGAAAGTACATGTAGTAGAAGCATGCAAATGTTTCATAACTAAATAGATTTGCAGATGACACGAGAGGACCAGCTAGTACGACCACAGCCGATAGTCCAGTGAAAGACCAGTTAACCTGAAGTGGTAGGCAGAAGAAGACAGGGATAAGAATGTGGGTTTAGCTAGCAGGTTGATGTGGTTCAACTTTGTTTCTGCTCTAAACACATAGACCAATTATGTTGGCACTGCATTTATTGCTCCCAATTTCAAATTAATACTTTTAGTATAGAAGTGGAACATGAAAAATACAAATACTAATAGAGTTAGTGATATGGCATGAAGACAGAAAAAATAATTAATTAATTTTAATTAAATTAACAAATTAATTAAATTTACAAAACTAAGAGCTGGCAGGGGTCTTGACTTGTTGACTCAGTTATAATATCTCACAATGTACTTAGTAGTTGTAGGCTTGTGGACTGCATTGTGAAGAGATTTTTCTGTTTCTGATTTCACAAACAGTTTATAAAAAATCGCCATATAATATGATCTGACACAATGTAAATAACCTTACACAATTATTTATTCTAAAACATTCTACAGGTGTTTATATTTCATGCGTTGTTGTACAAACAATGGTAGTTAATTTAAGAAACCAAATCTGTTTTGTACTTAATTCACACAATTTCCAGAAACTTCAATATACCCCTCTTGTTTCATATAATTTCCTGTCTGTATGCTTAGAGCATCTAAAGCCTTGAAAGCATTATTTTCTGATGTAATTTCTATCGCCCTACACATTCAGACCTGATATTTTATGAAAATTAAGTCACAATACACTAACATTTTTTAGCTAAAGAAGGCAGTCCATTTACAGAATGTAGCTTTCCTGTAGCTCAGTGGTTAGAGCATGGCACTAGCAATGCCAAGGTCATGGGTTCGATCCCAGGGATTGCACATACTCCGATACAAATGTATAGTATAATGCAATGTAAGTCGTTTTGGATAAAAGCGTCTGCCAAATGCGTAAATGTAAATGTAATGAAGTCATTGTGTATATATTTTTGAGGTTACCACAGGTTTGAAATATTCTACAGTTTCAAGACATTTTTTATTATTTATTGTATTTTAATAGTTGTAATCCTTTTACACAGGCTACAAGTGACATCAATCTTAAAAGGGCAGCAGTCCTCAAGGCACTTTGCATCTACCTTGGTGAGGATGATGGACATCTCATTCGTGAGTATAAGGCAAGTCATTGTAATTGCATTTATCAGTCAGATGTACTGTCTTGTATTATAAAATGTTTTAAGATCCTAATGTCACTAACCCACTAGTTAGAAGAAAATTAATTTAAAGGGGCACTCAACAAAAACAAAAACAAACCCGATGCATAACAAAATCAGTGTGTTGACACCAAAACTATGGCAGCTGTAGTCCTATCACAGTCTCCATGCTGTCGTGTTTTGGGGTCTACATTTACATTTACATTTATGCATTTGGCAGACGCTTTTATCCAAAGCGACTTACATTGCATTATACTATACATTTGTATTGGAGTATGTGCAATCCCTGGGATCGAACCCATGACCTTGGCATTGCTAGTGCCATGCTCTAACCACTGAGCTACAGGAAACCTAGGGTCTAGAGCTCTTATAGTGTGGAAGCCTGCTGTTTATTTAAATCAACTAATGCAAAACTTGAAAAATGCTCTAGCCACTAAAGCATGTCACTACAGAGGATCATACTGGTGTTTTTATGTTTTAGCCCATTGATGACAAATGCATTAAAGGAGAACTCCGGTCAATTTTAACATTGAGCTCATTTTTTTGTAAATTTGGAGTGCTGTCAGTACAGAGAACCTGTTTTTTGGTCCACAGTAGTCGATTGTCGAGTTCAAGCGCATAGGTTTAGTTACCTATGATCACGCGCGTGATCTCGACAATCGACTACTGTGGACTTCGACCGAAAACAGGAAATAAATACAGGTATGTGCGCTGGCTGAATTAACATCACTTTTATTCATATCTTTCACATCTGAAGTGAAGTGAAGTGAAGTGACATATGGCCAAGTATGGTGACCCATACTCGGAATTTGTGCTCTGCATTTAACCCATCCAAGTGCACACACACAGCAGTGAACACACACACCGTGAACACACACCCGGAGCAGTGGGCAGCCATTGCTGCGGCGCCCGGGGAGCAGTTGGGGGTACGGTGCCTTGCTCAAGGGTCTCACCTCAGTCGTGGTATTGAGGGTGGGGAGAGCGCTGGACATTCACTCCCCTCACCGACAATCCCTGCCGGACCTGAGACTCGAAGCCATGACCTTTGGGTTACAAGTCCGACTCTCTATCCATTAGGCCACGACTGCCCCTGCTGCAGTCAGATTCACCCGTGTTCACTCTAAAGGAATCACTCACATGGCTGGGCATTTGTAATGACACATCAAGGATGTTAAGAGGCTAAAAGCAGGTTTAAAACTTGCCCCATTGAAGTCAACAGGGTGCAAATTTAAAAAAGAGGATAACACTGTGTAGGCAACATCGATTTCTGTCGTTGTTCTCTGTACTGACTGCACTCCAAATTTACAAAAAAATGAGCTCAATGTTAAAATTGACCGGAGTTCTCCTTTAACATTACCACTGACCATTTTCCAAAGCATCAATTTTAGAAAATTAATTTTAACCATATAAGTAGCCATAAGGTTGAGAATATTTGTATAAAAATCAACAATTTGCTGCACGGTTTTCAAAGCAGGTACCATTTTCTAAACACACTCTGGTGCATTCAAGAACTCTGACATCTAATAATTATTAACAGACTCTGACAAACTTTATGTTGAGGAAATGAAATCCCGCAGAGTAAAACAACATGGATGTTGTCACAGGATGATGTACATTTGTCTGTGTCTGGACTGGAGATTTTCAGTAATTGGCTAAAACATTTTAAACCATCAGTTTGGTTCTTGAAACAATAAGGCAGGCTTTATTCATTATTTTTCTTATTGTTCAATTAAAAGACCAAAACCAACAATGTGTTAGTCCATCTCTCAATCCATTCTGACTTCTGTGTCTCTGCTCCATTTGCAGAAAAGTTTGGATATTTTTCACAATGCCATAAAAACAAAAATCTGTGGTTTGTTAATTCACATGAACCTTTATGTAACTGACAAAAATATTTTCAATAGTTTTACTGACCAGTGTAATTATATATTGTAAATATAAAGAAATTTAGAATTTTCAGGTCATTAAAATCTATTACATAAATTCATGTTTTTCTTATATTCTACAAATATACAGGGCATCGAAGGAGATGACATCCAGAGAGACCTGCAGAATTCCACCATGGGCGTATATGTCATCAACAAGGAGGGTGGAGAAATTGGAGCACATGATGACATTGGCATTTATGTTGAAGGAGAAATCATTCTGGACAACATTGGATCTGTAGCCCAAGCATGTGCAATGATGCTGGGAGTCAACTATGTATTGAACATGGCTTACCCCAAAGAGCTGAAATGCTCCTATGAATTCATTCAAAAAGTGCTCTTGAAAATGGATGGAGAAAGGCTTTCCCCCAAAGTCCTTGGACTAAAGAACAAAATCATTGCTGGACTGTAGGATTTCTTCAGCCGCTCTTGTGAACGCCGCTAAGCTGCATTTTTAAATCTGGTTTGGGAGGCGATAGAAAACATTTAGTATGATGTAAAATGCAGCCCTAGAAGATGTTTCAAACTGAAAACAAAGTGAGTGGTGGACTGTAATACATAGCCACTGGTGTGAACATTTAAAGTTGTCATTGGATTTTGTAGAATATTCACCTGAAATAAAAATTGCAATCCTGGAAATAAGCCAGGTTTCTATCCACACTCAGCAAAAAATGTATCCATCCATCCATGAACGCCATATGAATATTAGAAGTTAAGCGCTTTGAGATAAACAGTTGGTGACGTCTGTGCCATTAAGGCATTGCATAAGAAGAGGACACAATGAGATGACGTCATTAAAAGAGCTCCAGTCAAAGTTCAAACGATGGAGAACCATGTGGAAAACATGGAATTATGACATTTCTTGTTAGTTTCATGTAAGAAAGTTACAGCCTCCTCATTGCTCCACACAGATGTGATGTTTTCATTTGCCACTATTTTTATTATTCTCAGAGGAGCTTAAGCTTCAGTGGACATTTAAGTCACTTTTCATTTTATTCAGTAAGTCTGTTTCCATATTGATACACCAACTTTTTCACCTCAGCCAAGCATAAAATCTATTTTGTTATATTACATTTTTTTTTTTCCTATTACAGTATTTTTTGAATGTAACTGTTTGCAGTTTTTTGTAATTTCAGCATCAGGTCCTCAGTGTGCACTGTGTTGCAGCTGTGGACAGTTCTTGTACTATAGTATTTTTTGTTCTGTATAGTACTGGTGTATTTTGTTATTTGTATATGTTGTGCTCTTGCAAATGGGTGGTAAAAGGCTTTCCTCCAAAGTTCTCCTGTGTGTATATATATATGTATACAGCCACTATTGTGAACATTTAAAGCTGTACTAAGGATGTTTTGGAATATTGACTCAATGTAAGTTTGCAGTTTAATGTAATCTCACACAAGTTCCTCAGTGTTTGCTGTCTTCCAGCTAATCTGGTTCATTTGTTTTGTTTTTGTTACGAATGGTACAATGTATTTTATGTTAATGGATGATACTAGTGCATTTTGTTATAAGAAAGCAATTTGAGAAATGGTGACTATTGAGTTACATTACTGGCATTCTTGTTTGAGAGAGCAAAAATATCTCTTGGATCAGAAAAATAAAGTTAGAGTTGAAAATATTGGGTTTGCTTTATTTGTCTGAATATTAATGAAAGATACAATAGATTAAAAAAATATTGGATTAAAATTAATTTTAATATGTAGAATTTAAACGATAAAATTGATCTGGTTGCACAATTAATTTGAGTAAATTCTACTCAAAATAGTTTAGCTAAAATTCTGAATATAATTAATCTGAAATTACTGAAAGAGATTAATAAACTCAATGTATAAAATATAAGTACAACCAATTTATAAAATATAAGTAAACTCAACTTATAAAATATATGTTCACTCAACTTAAAAAATATATCTGGATTTAGATAAATTTATTTCGTGCAACCCCTTGACGTAATAAAATTAAGTAAATTCAACATAACATTTTTTTCAGTGTATGTATTCTCTATATAACCACTTGGGAAATGTATAAACATGTATCCAAGTTTCCCATCTCATGACTTTCCTTTTATAGGCTTTATTCTATGTGTTAATTTTCTCTTTTGTACTATTTTGAGTATTAATATATTCCAGAGCTGGAATTCATAGTTAACTGAGATCACATTGGCAACATGTTTGGTATCTACAGACTCCAACTTTCATTTCCTATTTGGTCATTTATGTTACATGTTACTAACTCTGTGACATATTAGTATCATAAGAATCTAGAAGGTTATTCTCTCATTCATCCAATCCAGGGTCTTATGCGAATATCTTTCTACAGAACAAAGACTCGTAAAACTTCCCTCTGAAAGGGAAACTCCTTATTGGCTCAGACACCTCAAGAGGGTGTGACATCTTCACCCCTTATATTCACTGATCACAAGATCTAATTGCTCTTCTCTTCCTGCTCTTCTTCTTCTCTTTTACTGACAAATGCTGATGTTAAGATGATGCTGTAGAAGCTAGAAGCTTCTACGGAACCCTAAGCTTGTGCCAGGCCTCGGCCTAGACCTTCCATTCACCAAAGATCCTCTGAATCCAACTGGTTCTCTTTCGTCAAGACAATATCAGCAAAGATTCAACGGAAGCCTCCACAAATTGCATCAGGACAGTTATAATTCAACTTGGAGAGACATGCAAGTATCAAACTTAGTCTCATCATCGGATACATTGAGTATCCTTACCCCTTTTAAAGAAGGGCCTGTTAAAACTAAACGGATGGTTTGCTCAAGGCTGTTGATCTGCTGAATGTCAAACAATGCTGTAACCTCTTGCTTCCTGTACTCTGCTTTAGCTCTCTCTCTCTTGGTAAACTGTATGCATGTATGTATGTGTGTGAATGTTAGAGTAGTTATGTGTTTAGTCTAGTTAATAAAGTCTTGTCCATGTCACACGTAAAGTTGTCCGTGTTTTGCTCTCATATACTGGAGTCCCTATTCATGTCAATCCTGCCTACAGGCTTTTAGTAGTACTTTACAATAAGATTGTTATTTCCCATAACCTGGAAATGAACATTTCTTAGAATTAATGAACAATTAACACTGTGCGTTCATTGGACAACAGGTTAATTGATTGTAATATTAATTTTATTACATTAAGTTAATTTTATTAACTGATCCAAATATTAATAATTCATTATAACTAGTTATGATTAATTATTTATATTTATTTTGAGCTAATTTGCTACAGATTTGATCCATGCCATAATTCAAGAAATGAGAAATCATTCACACACATAGTAAACAAGACACCCCTCCGATAAACCATTAGTAATAACATTGCATGAATTATGTGTGATCTAAGCATAATAGTCACATATAGTTTGTAGACATGATATAGAATTATGCAGTTGAACAATGTTTGATTATATATCCGTCTAGCATTGTTTTGGAACTATCTGATGCATTTTGACATGTAAAGGTATTCTCTGTGATTTCTAGAGAGGATTTCAGTCCTGCGTTTAAGGGAGAGTTCAAACAGAAGTCTTCAAAAAGAAGGTCTGTTCTAGATCTCTGTCTTGTGAATCAGCCCTCATTTGGCGTTAACTCCTAATATTTCTGGTGGGACTGAAGATGTGCAATCTCCGAACCCGTTTGTCTTGTTAAACTGCCTAAATTTGACATCTTAAGTGTTTATTCTCTAGTTGGGACCATCAATTACAAGCGTTCTTTGTCTTATATGCGGAAGAGTCAGTTAGTTTGTCAGACTGAATGGAGTCCCAAATTATCTGAGTCCTGAGTGTTGAATTGGACTCTCTGTGGAATTCTGCTTCTTGGTCAGTTTGAATGTGTCATCTGTCTGATTTGCTCTCAATTCCTACACTCGATCCAAAACAGCATAATATACACACACAAACACTCACTGAAAGGTGCAGGGTCCAAAAACGTCTGACAAGTCCTCTGACATGATATGTAGACTTTGAGCAGTGACCCGATACAGGAAGTGGATGAGCAGGGACAGGATGTTGAAGGTTTCAGGTGCATAACTGTACAGGACTTTCTTTGCACGCTTGATGTTCAAAACCTTCCCTTTGGTTTCTGCGGGTTAAATAAAGTATCGATTTTGTCAGATTTGCGCATGTTGCAGAAACCTTCGTGAGATAATGAGAATATTCTCAAGTGTTAAGACGTATCCCGATCTGGGATTAGTCTATGGGGCAGTTCTCTCTGCAAGGCATGGATATCATCGCTCTAAAAAACGTGAACCTCACCATGATCACATTTAACACATCACACAGAAATAAATCACCTCACAAGGAGATCTCATATACAAATTATACACATAATCTCAACATACACTTGACATTTAATTACTCTGAGAGAAACACTTTTAAAAATACTCACACCTCTTACCGTATTGTTCCAAAAACTCCATCTGTATGAGCACCGCAGGTCTGTCTGTCTTCCTCAAGAAAATGAGGTCTGTGTTTAAGATCATTTTTTCCCTGCATTACACTAATGATAACATTTAAACTGTAAAGTATTTATACATCATTGTAGTATTTGTTATCAGGAATTATGTGTACCTGTGTAAAATGTGTACATGTTCATACATGTATTACAGTAATTAGAGTAAAATTGTCTAAAAGAAATTAATGGTAGGCAAAATATACATCTTTCTTTTTTTAAGGTGAAATATGACCTGGATATTTCTTTGTAAGATTCAGTCAGTTATGAAGATTAATTGACAGCAGGTGAATACTTTGTCAGGTAGGCTACTTACTTAGCAGCACAATGGCATTTCTGTGCGTATTATTCCCATAATAAGTTTGTTTTTATGAAGAGACAATACGGTTTGTCAGTACTCGAGATATACTAGCCAAAAAACAACTGGAATCTAATTAGATTAAACTGTGTAAATGCACAGGCACTGTTCATTGTGACATTGCATGTACAGATGTTCAGTCATGACAGTATGATGGAATGTGAATCCAGGTGTTGCCATGCATAGAGAATCTGTATGTATCATGTTTGACTTTGTTTTGTTAATGAAATTACATTTACTCATGTAAATTTTCCATTTATGTACCATAGTCTGATGGTGTCAATTCTGCATATTACAGCTGTAATTACACTCAGATTTTAAGCTAATTACTCATTTCGCAGCTATTAGCCTATTATATTATAAACGCCTTAGTTCAATGTATGTATAACTTTAATCTATTAAATGCATGCTCTATGGATTTAGATAAAGACATACACATGCAAATACACAGAAATAACATTTTAAAACAGAGGTGATGGTTTTTCTTTATTCAAAACACCAACTACATAAACTGAAATTTTATTTAAAACATCAAGTGAAAAGGCATGTGAACCAATTAAGTGTAAAATTCAATATTATAATAAAAAATATTTTATTTATAACAATGTGTAATTTTTTTAAAAATCTAATTAATTACATAATGTGCTGATTAATTAATCACAAATTGGTTTTGGCTGAGAAATTACCTCCCAAAAATAGATGTTCTGCTGTTGAATAGGAAATTATCAGTTGTATATAATAAAGAACAAGAATAAAATTAAGCGTCCGGATATTATTTTTATTATTATTTTTGTAGAATGATGTTTTATTTTTTTAATTTCTAATTTTTTTTTCTACAAATAAAAGACATAACATGGAAAACTACATGTTTTAATTATTCGTTTTTGTATGGTAAAGGTAAAAACAAAAAGTGTTCCAACTGTTCCTTACTACTGATTTTATTTTTTTTATTTTTTTGCTGTCTGTAACCACTTTGAGAAGCAAGATGGCGCCAAATAGCTATGGCAGACCTAGTAAGGGTAAAATGGTAATATGCCAGAAAGCACAGCGTGATACCAGATACGAAAAATCATCGGGTTCCAGATAGCATTGCCTGGATGAGAATCAGAACCATCAGCAAGGGTGAATTCAGGTAATTTGGGCCACTTTTTATTAAAGGTATAACTTAACATACCCAGAAGTTTACTTGAAGGTTCAGTTGCTTAAATTCAGTTCATATTTGTCATTTGGCAGGTATATACCAATAAATATTATGAGGTCATGCATTCCAGACAAATTTTTTAGGTAAAGTGGGCAACTGCTGATTTATCATAATTAGAAATTAAATTCATATTTAACAAGCCCAAATACGTAAGTAAAATTCATATATATTTGGCTGTTGTGAAAAAAACATGCTATGTTGAAATTAAATTTGCAGTGTAACAAAATATTTATTTTTAATTTTTACTATAACACATATGCAAAATAGGCTAACACAAAAACTGAATTAGTGGTACAACTGAACTTTAATTGTAGAATTTCTTTTCATTTTGTCAAAAAATGGTTTGTAGTAGAATTTTATCATTTAATGGAACAGTGTTCCTTCAGCAAGCCAACTCTCTGAAACTAACACACCCCTCCCTTCATTGCTCTTCTTTTCCCAGTGATATTCCTCTGACCTTTTTTATTTTGTTATGTCTCTCCTAGGGTTGCCCCTTAAAAGGGTTAGAAGAGGCTTAGTCGACCAAAAAAAAAAAAAAAGTCTGGGCTCTGGCTGGGCCACTCAAGGATGTTCACAGAGTTGTCCCGTAGCCACTCATTTGTTATCTTGGCTGTGTGCTTAGGGTCGTTGTCCTTTTGGAAAATGAACCTTCGCCCCAGTCTGAGGTACAGAGCGCTCTGGAGAAGGTTTTCATCAAGGATGTATCTGTACATTGCAGCATTGATCTTTCCCTCGATCCTGACTAGTCTCTCAGGTCCTGCCACTGAAAAATATCCCCACAGCATGAGGCAGCCACCACCATGCGTCACCATAGGGATGGTATTGGCCGGGTGATGAGCGGTGCCTGGTTTCCTCCAGACATGACGCTTGCTATTCAGACCAAAGAGTTCAATCTTTGTTTCATCAGACCAGAGAATTTTGTTTCTCATGGTCTGAGAGTCCTCCAGGCAGGCTGCCATGTGCCTTTTACTGAGGAGTGGCTTCCGTCTGGCCACTCTACCATACAGGCCTGATTGGTGGAGTTCTGCAGAGATGGTTGTTCTTCTGGAAGGTTCTCCTCTCTCCACAGAGAAATGCTGGAGCTCTGTCAGAGTGACCATCGGGTTCTTGGTCACCTGACTAAGGCCCTCCTCCTCTGATTGCTCAGTTTGGCCGGGCAGCTTACTCTAGTAAGACTCCGTCCAAACGTCTTCCATTTACGGATGACGGAGGCCACTATGCTCATTGGGACCTTCAATGCTGCAGAAATGTTTCTGTATCATTCCCCAGATCTGTGCCTCGATACAATCATGTCTCAGAGGTCTACAGACAATTCCTTGGACTTCATGGCTTGGTTTGTGCTCTGACATGCACTGTTATCTGTGGGACCTTATATAGACAGGTGTTTTCCTTTCCAAATCATGTCCAATCAACTGAATTTACCATAGGTGGAATCCATTCAAGTTGTAGAAACATCTCATGGATGATCAGTGGAAACAGAATGCACCTGAGCTCAATTTTGAGTGTCATGTCAAAGGCTATGAATACTTATGTACATGTGATTTTTTTTCATTTATTATTTTTATTAAATTTGCAAAGATTTCAAACAAACTGATTGTTTGTCTTCAGCAAGGATGGATCAAAGGCAAGTGTCCGCAGTATTTTCCAATGAGGGCAGAACTTAGTGTTTGTAATGGCATGCTGCTGCTGCAAAAAACAAATTGTCCTTCAAGTGTCAATGCGTCAAGACATGCTTCGTTGCATATATGAAGGGCATCTTGACATTGAAAAATGCTAGCGAAGAGCAAGACAAGCTGTTTATTGGATTGGAATTAATATGCACATTGAGGAACTAATTAGTAAGTGTGACGTCTGTTTGAGTCATCATTATAAACCACTAAAGAACCAATGTTGATAGCTGATGTGCCTACTCAACGCTGTGACAAATTTCTGTAGTTTTCACAGCATTATTACTGTAAAATGAATAAATCCTTACTGTAGAACCTGTATACAGCATGTTGCTGTAAATCTGAAAAAAGCATCATGGTTAAATTTCAATGGTTGGTAAATTCGACAGTAAATATATTTTGTACTGTGAATCACAATAAAGAAATTTTGAGCAGGACTTTTTTCAGCAGCAGAAACTGAGGAGATTCCACAATTTCTTTAGGATTTGACTCATCCTCATGTAAATTTACCTGTGTTTAGGAGTGCGCCAGGAGAGAGATGCAGAGTGCGGCACTAGTAAGCCATATCATTACAAACATAACTGTTTGATTATGTAAATTTAATAGTTTTTTTTTTTATCTGTCAGTATTTGATAACGTCATCAGTTTGGTGTAGTAACATTGCTGGATAAAAGTAAACTGGAACTCTGTGCATATGCACATGCATGTGTGTTAGCAAAGTGCG
The DNA here is from genome assembly GCA_003731715.1 of Anabarilius grahami. NCBI lineage: Eukaryota > Metazoa > Chordata > Actinopteri > Cypriniformes > Xenocyprididae > Anabarilius > Anabarilius grahami. The sequence continues at coordinate 1,770,773 of RJVU01030023.1, forward strand.
CTAGCCGTTTCTTGTTGTTTTTCTAGCTATGGCATGATGAATCAAATACCGAAGCGGGCTAAAGTAAAACGCAGCAACAGGTAAGGATTTTAAACAGCACAACATTTTTCAAAGGATCATGTTTTTCTGAGCTTCTTTGCCAAGCAAAACACAGCAGCTATATAGAATAGATGCGTGCCTTTTTAAGTGAATACCTGCCTTGTAGAAGCATAATATGCCATTGTATTGTCATTGTGTTTTTTTTTTTACTGTCACAGGACCCTTCATTTACTGTTTAACCTCTTTCTTTCAGGCTGCATCAAAGAAACCACAACAGTCATTTCAGGTACGTACTTACTATGCATACAATATGTCGAGTCGTGCTTTATAGAGAAGAGAAATGAGCATTATAATATGACTGGTTCAACGAGTTTTGTTCGGGAACTTGATGGATATGGAACTTCATTGATACAAAATAGATATGACGAACTACATACATCATTGTGTTGTGGCCAATCGATGTGTTGTCATGACCTCGAGATCAAATGTTCTCAAGGCCACAAGTTTAATGTAAAAAAGTCTATATGACCATATAGCAACATGCTTTTCATTTGTTTCTATAGTAACTGTCATTAGTTCAATTGGTTTCAGCTGTGTTTGATTAATTAGTATCGTTTGTATTAACTACTTAAGTTGTGTCTTGTCTCCATTCTCTGTTTGGTGTTACAATTGTGTTAAGGTGTGTCACTCTGCCTGTTTAGTGGATTTTCTGGCCTTGCCTTTGGGGGATTTATTAAACTTGGTATTGGATTTATATTCAATGCTGCAATAGTTTTCTGTCCGCCAGCACACACACCCATTGTGTGACAATAATATAGTATAATTGTTACAGTACGTGGTTAAAGTCACAAAGACCAGGAAACATTCAAGGACAGACTTTAATGATGAATGCTTAGAAAAAGGAATAAAAAGAAATGCTATCTATCTCAAGAACTGATGAAGACTAAGGGAAAACTGAGGGCTTATAAGCATGAACAAACAAAGGGACCTAATAGGATTATTAATGAGACAACAGGTGAACAGAATGATTAATCAAACAGACTGAGAAACTAGGTCCAACAGGGAAGAACCAAAAACAATGAAGATAGCATACACGTTAATATAATAACATAATATAATATAATATAGCCATTATGCCATAATTGAAAATAAAAAGTTTGTTTAAATTTATAGTAAATTTAATAATATTCTCCCTTTATGACTATCCCATGTTGTTACAGTCATACAGGTTTGTTGACGCATTAAGATGATGTTTCCTCAACACAGGACATGGCCATGAAATTTTGGGATCATCAGCTCAGCTCCCTAACTCCTGAGCTTGTGAATCAGTATATGGTGTACACTTGTAAGAACAGTAAAAGACACTGGCTCACACATTGGGACACAGATGATTCTATTTCTGGTGACAACACAATGTCATTAGTTTATAACTCAACTACTGGTATTCATGAACAGCAGCAGAACCAATATCTTTCTGACATTATATTTAATGTTATTTAAAGTACTTTGTGATACTTTTCTTGTTACATATACGTGCAACAATTCAGGGATAAAAATGTTAGTACAATTATGTTAATTACCTGTCTAGTGATTTATGTTTATACAGAAATATAATAACATAATGGTTTGTATTTAAAAATGTGTGTAGTGAGTTGGCTCATGTTATTGAAGTGTGAAGCTTCAGAACTTCCGTTAAGGGAGCATAGTGAGCGTTGTTGCTCCCTGATTTTCATGGTGCATTGTGGGAATTTTTAGGGAGCGAATATTTCAGTGCACTGGAAGGATTCTGTGACTGAGACAGCCCTTAAAATGTCTGACTCCCTGATCAGTGCTGACTGCTGAACTAGGGAGCTTATTGCTTAATTTAGCCAGACCAACTTGTATACATTGTCATCAAGCCATCAGTCTTGCCTTTAGTCGTCTTCATTAATGACTAATTTCTTCCACTGCAGGAAACGACTCCAGCCCAGAAGGAACTTTCCCATTCAGGAATAAAGTTGGTATTAAGGATTTTGAAGCTTAAAATTCTACAGTTTTTGAATTATATTTACTTTTTGTAAATATGGATTTGTATGTTTAGGAGTGTTGTATACCAAATAATAAAAATGTATAGCCTATAAATGTGTATATAATGTAAAATATTTTATGCCTATGTATTTTCACAATTAAAATGTTTAAAATAAACATAATTTTGTGACAAAAATCATGTCTTCATTTTACAGTACACAATTAAAGCAGTTTACAGTAATCTTATATTTGCTGTGATAAAAAAGTACAGCCGTAATAATAGAACACTGTGAAATGTACGGTAACTTGCTGGCAGCAATTAGCAAGTAAGTTGCCGTGTTCTATTTCACAGGATGCTTTCTGTAAATGTAATCACAGTAACTATTTTGTTACTGTGTTTATTATTATACAGTAATTTTACTGTAATAATAAACACAGTAACAAAATAGTTACTGTGATTACATTTACAGAAAGCATACTGTGAAATAGAACACGGCAACTTACTTTCTAATTGCTGCCAGCGAGTTACCGTACATTTTACAGTTTTCTTTTTACAGTGAACCATGGCAAAAAGTAGGAACTGATCTGTTCCAGTTGAATGGCAAGGATTTTTTGGCAGTTATTGATTACTTTTCCAATTATCCTGAAATTTAACAGCTCCGTTATACAACAATGAATGATATATATTTTTGCAATCAAAAACAAAAACAAACGCACTCTGTCAAAGGTGCAGGTCAAGAAAGATAAATCTGAATGTATATGAAAGATATGACTGCACACTCACTTGCAGAAAGTTTTATTCACCAACGTTTCGGCACAAAGCCTTTGTCAAGGTATAATTTCGCTCGGAGTAAAGAGTATAAATAGACAATCATTAACAGGTGCATACAATTAATCCCAGTTAAATATACAATCAGTCAATTAATAATTCTAAAAAAACTTGTCAAAAATAAATAAACAACATTATCCAATATTTATCAATAGAAACATCACCAACATAGAAAAAAAAAAATTATAGAAAACAACTTGGATCAAAGTCAACATTCAGACCATAAGGAGAAAGAGTTCTTAATTTATGTATCCAGTAAGCTTCACGTTTGAGTAAAACACAATCAAGATCCCCACCTCTCCTCGGTAAGTGAGTGAGTGAAGTGAAGTGACATGTGGCCAAGTATGTTCAAGTTCAAGTTCAATTTTATTTGTATAGCACATTTCCAACAGCCCCCAGGCTGACCAAAGTGCTTTACAGAAGAGCAAGAATATCACACATACACAAAAATAAATCAGAGGAAAATATAAAACCACCCATTAAAAGTTTAACATATCACGGTAATCAGTACACTNTGTATATGAAAGATATGACTGCACACTCACTTGCAGAAAGTTTTATTCACCAACGTTTTGGCACAAAGCCTTTGTCAAGGTATAATTTCGCTCGGAGTAAAGAGTATAAATAGACAATCATTAACAGGTGCATACAATTAATCCCAGTTAAATATACAATCAGTCAATTAATAATTCTAAAAAAACCATCCAATATTTATCAATAGAAACATCACCAACATAAAAAAATTTTTTTTATAGAAAACAACTTAGATCAAAGTCAACATTCAGACCATAAGGAGAAAGAGTTCTTAATTTATGTATCCAGTAAGCTTCACGTTTGAGTAAAATACAATGAAGATCCCCACCTCTCCTTGGTAAGTGAGTGAGTGAAGTGAAGTGACATGTGGCCAAGTATGGTGACCCATACTCGGAATTTGTGCTCTGCATTTAACCCATCCAAGTGCACACACACAGCAGTGAACACACACCCGGAGCAGTGGGCAGCCATTGCTGCGGCGCCCGGGGAGCAGTTGGGGGTACGGTGCCTTGCTCAAGGGTCTCACCTCAGTCGTGATATTGAAGGTGGGGAGAGCGCTGGACATTCACTCCCCTCACCGACAATCCCTGCCGGACCTGAGACTCGAACCCATGACCTTTGGGTTACAAGTCCGACTCTCTATCCATTAGGCCACGACTGCCCCCACCACTCTCTCAATACCTACATAACGTAGAGAGGCAAGGGGATGGTTAGACCAGTGTTTCCCAACCCTGTTCCTGGAGGCACACTAACAGTGCACATTTTCCAAATCTTCCTAATCAAACACACCTGATTCAACTCATCAGTTCGTTAGTAGAAACTCCAAGACCAGAAATATAAGGTTCAGATAAGGGAGACATTCAAAATGTGTACTGTTGGTGTGCCTCCAGGAACAGGGTCAGGAAACACCGGGTAAGACTCAACAAAATGTGCAGCCAATGGGTAGTTCATGTTTCTACATTGAATTGTACTATGATGCTCAGCAAGTCTTTTATAAGTCTTATATTCAACTGTATATGCTTTATATAAACAGATGATCACCTTGCACGTGCGGCGCCAATTTCGTTTATTTCCATGAGTAGAATAGGGAAGGCGTAGGAC